>JAPPVO010004611.1:0-86069 GCA_030407325.1 Camellia japonica
TTTTGCGCGTCGCACTGTTTTTTACAGTTTATCACTCGTGCTATTTTGCGCGTCGCACTGTTTAGTGCAGTTCACACTCGTGCTATTTTGCGTGTCGCACTATTTTTTACAGTTTATCCTTCCGCTATTTTGCGCGTCGCACTGTTTTGTGCAGTTCTCACTCGCGCTATTTTGCGCGTCGCACTATTTTTTACAGTTTATGACTCGCCCAATTTTGAGCTTTGCACTGTTTTTTGCAGTTCACAATTGAGCTATTTTGCGCGTCCCACTGTTTTTTGCAGTTTATCCCTCGCGCTATTTTGCGCTTGGCACTGTTTGTTACCGTTTATCACTCGCACTATTTTGCGCGTCGAACTTTTTTGTGCAGTTTATCCCTCGTGCTATTTTGAGCGTGGCACTATTTTGTGCGGCTCAGACACGCACTATTTTGCGCGTTGCACTGTTTTGTGCAGTTCTCACTCGTTCTATTTTGCGCGTCGCACTGTTTTTTACGATTTATCACTTGTGCTATTTTGCGCGTCGCACTGCTTTGTGCAGTTTATCACTCGCGCTAATTTGCGCGTCGCACTGTTTTTTACAGTTTATCACTCGCACTATTTTGCGCGTCGCACCGTTTTATGCCGTTTATCACTCGCGCTATTTTGCGCGTCGCACTGTTTTCTGTAGTTTATCACTCGCGCTATTTTGCGCGTCACACGATTTTTTACAGTTTATCACTCGCGCTATTTTGCTCGTCGCACTGTTTTGTGCAGTTTATCACTCGCGCTATCTTGCGCGTGGCATTGTTTTTTACAGTTTATCGCTCGCGCTATTTTGCGCGTCGCACTGTTTTGTGCAGTTCACACTCGCGCTATTTTGCGCATCGCACTGTTTTTTACAGTTTATCACTCGCGCTATTTTGCGCGTCGCACTATTTTGTACAGTTCACACTCGCGCTATTTTGCGCGTCGCACGATTTTTTACAGTTTATCACTCGCGCTATTTTGCTCGTCGCACTGTTTTGTGCAGTTTATCACTCGCGCTATTTTGCGCGTCGCACTGTTTTTTACAGTTTATCACTCGCGCTATTTTGCCCGTCGCACTGTTTTGTACAGTTCACACTCGCGCTATTTTGCGCGCCGCACTGTTTTTTTACAGTTTATCACTCGATATTTTGCACGTCGCACTGTTTTCTGCAGTTTATCACTCGCGCTATCTTGCGCGTCGCATTGTTTTGTGCAATTCACACTCGCGCTATTTTGCGCGTCGCACTTTTTTTACAGTTTATCACTCGCGCTATTTTGCGCATCGCACCGTTTTGTGTAGTTTATCACTCGCGCTATTTTGCGCGTCGCACTGTTTTGTGCAGTTCACACTCACGCTATTTTGCTCGTCGCTCTGTTTTTTGTAGTTTATCACCCGCGCTATTTTGTACAGTTCACACTCACGATATTTTGCACGTCGTACGATTTTTTACAGTTTATCATTCGCGCAATTTTGCTCGTCGCCCTGTTTTGTGCAGTTTATCACTCGCGCTATCTTGCGCGTGGCATTGTTTTTTACAGTTATCACTCGCGCTATTTTGTGCGTCGCACTATTTTATGCAGTTCACACTCGCGCTATTTTGCGCGTCGCACTGTTTTTAAGAGTTTATCGCTCGCGCGATTTTGCGCGTCGCACTGTTTTGTACAGTTCACACTTGCGCTATTTTGCGCGTCGCACTGTTTTTTTACAGTTTATCACTCGCTATTTTGCGCGTCGCACTGTTTTGTGCAGTTTATCACTCGCGCTATTTTGTGCCTCGCACTATTTGGTGCAGTTCACACTCGCGCTATTTTGCGCGTCACACTGTTTTTTTACAGTTTATCACTCGCTATTTTGCGCGTCGCACTGTTTTGTGCAGTTTATCACTCGCGTTATTTTGTCCGTCGCACTATTTTGTACAGTTCACACTCGCGCTATTTTGCGCGTCGCACTGTTTTTTTAAAGTTTATCACTCGATATTTTGCGCGTCGCACTGTTTTGTGCAGTTTATCACTCGCGCAATTTTGCGCGTCGCATTGTTTTGTGCAATTCACACTCGAGCTATTTTGCGCGTCGCACTATTTTTTTTACAGTTTATCACTCGCTATTTTGCGCGTCGCACTGTTTTGTGCAGTTTATCACTCGCGCTATTTTGCGCGTCGCACTATTTGGTGCAGTTCACACTCGCGCTATTTTGCGCGTCGCACTATTTTTTTACAGTTTATCACTCGATATTTTGCGCGTCGCACTGTTTTGTGCAGTTTATCACTCGCGCTATTTTGCCCGTCGCACTGTTTTGTACAGTTCACACTTGCGCTATTTTGCGCGTTCGCACTGTTTTTTTACAGTTTTAATCGCTCGTATTTTGCGCGTCGCACTGTTTTGTGCAGGTTATCACTCGCGCTATTTTGCGCCTCGCACTATTGGTGCAGTTCACACTCGTGCTATTTTGCGCATCGCACTTTTTCTTACAGTTTATCACTCGCTATTTTGCGCGTCGCACTGTTTTTGTGCAGTTTATCACTCGCGCTATTTTGTCCGTCGCACTATTTTGTACAGTTCACACTCGCGCTATATTTGCGGCGTCGCACTGTTTTTTTAAAGTTTATACTCGATATTTTGCGCGTCGCACTGTTTTGTGCAGTTTATCACTCGTGCTATTTTGGCGCGTCGCATTGTTTTGTGCAATTAACACTCGCGCTATTTTGCGCGTCGCACTGTTTTTTTACAGTTTATCACTCGCAATTTTGCGCGTCGCACTGTTTTGTGCAGTTTATCACTCGCGCTATTTTGCGCGTCGCACTATTTGGTGCAGTTCACACTCGCGCTATTTTGCGCGTCGCACTGTTTTTTTACAGTTTATCACTCGATATTTTGCGCGTCGCATTATTTTGTGCAGTTTATCACTCGCGCTATTTTGCCCGTCGCACTGTTTTGTACAGTTCACACTCGCGCTATTTTGCGCGTCGCACTGTTTTTTTACAGTTTATCACTCGATATTTTGCGCGTCGCACTGTTTTGTGCAGTTATCACTCGCTATTTTGCGCGTCGCATTGTTTTGTGCAATTCACATCGCGCTATTTTGGCGCGTCGACTGTTTTTTAAGTTTATCACTCGCGTATTTTGCGCATCGCACCGTTTTGTGCAGTTTATCACTGCGCTATTTTGCGCGTCGCACTGTTTTGTGCAGTTCACACTCGCGCTATTTTGCTCGTCGCACTGTTTTTTATAGTTTATCACCTGCGCTATTTTGTACAGTTCACACTCGCGATATTTTGCACGTCGCACGATTTTTTACAGTTTATCGCTCGCGCTATTTTGCTCGTCGCACTGTTTTGTGCAGTTTATCACTCGCGCTATCTTGCGCGTGGCATTGTTTTTTAGAGTTTATCACTCATGCTATTTTGCGCGTCGCACTGTTTTATGCAGTTCACACTCGCGCTATTTTGCGCGTCGCACTGTTTTTTACAGTTTATCACTCGCGCTATTTTGCGCGTCGCACTGTTTTGTACAGTTCACACTCGCGCTATTTTGCGCGTCGCACTGTTTTTTTACAGTTTATCACTCGCTATTTTGCGCGTCGCACTGTTTTGTGCAGTTTATCACTCGCGCTATTTTGCGCGTCGCACTATTTTGTGCAGTTCACACTCACGCTATTTTGCGCGTCGCACTGTTTTTTACAGTTCATCACTCGCGCTATTTTGCGCTTCGCACTGTTTTTTGCAGTTCACAATCGAGCTATTTTGTGCGTCCCACTATTTTGTGTAGTTTATCATTCCCGCTATTTTGCGCGTGTCACTGTTTTTTACAGTTTATCACTCGCGCTATTATGCGCGTTGCACTGTTTTGTGCAGTTCACACTCGCGGTATTTTGCGCGTCGCACTGTTTTTTATAGTTTATCACTCGCACTATTTTGTGCATCGCACTGTTTAGTGCAGTTCACACTCGCGCTACTTTGCGCGTCGCACTGTTTTTTACAGTTTATCCCACCCGCTATTTTGCGCGTCGCACTGTTTTGTGCAGTTCATCACTCGTGCTATTTTGCGCGTCGCACTGTTTTGTGCAGGTTATCACTCGCGCTATTTTGTGCGTCTCACTGTTTTGTGCAATTCACACTCGTGCTGTTTTGCGCGTCGCACTATTTTTTACAGTTTATCACTCGCGCCATTTTGCGCTTCGCACTGTTTTGTGCAGTTCACAATCGCGCTATTTTGCGCGTCCCACTGTTTTGTGCAGTTTATCACTCGGACTATTTTGCACGTCGCACTATTTTGTGCAGTTCTCACTCGCGCTATTTTGCGCGTCGCACTGTTTTTTACAGTTTATCAGTCGCGCTATTTTGCGCGTCGCACTGTTTTGTGCAGTTTATCACTCGCGCTATTTTCGCGTGCACGTTTTTTACAGTTTATCACTCGCCTATTTTGCGTGTGCCGCACCGTTTTATGCGTTTATCACTCGCGCTATTTTGCGCGTCGCACTATTTTTTGTAGTTTATCACTCGCGCTATTTTGCTCGTTGCACTATTTTGTGCAGTTTATCACTCGCGCTATCTGCGCGTGGCATTGTTTTTTACAGTTTATCGCTCGCCTTTTTGCGTCGCACTATTTTGTGCAGTTCACACTGCGCTATTTTGCGCGTCGCACGATTTTTACAGTTTATCACTCGTGTATTTGCGCGTTGCGCTGTTTTGTGCAGTTTAATCACTCGCGCTATTTGCGCTGGCATGTTTTTTACAGTTTTATCGCTCACGCTATTTTGCGCGTCGCACTGTTTTGTCAATTTACACTCGCTCTATTTTGCGCATCGTACTATTTTTATAGTTTATCACTTGTGCTATTTTGCGCGTCCACTGTTTTGCAGTTTACACTCGGCTATTTTGCGCGTCGCACTGTTTTTTTACAGTTTATCACTCGGTATTTTGCGCGTCGCACTGTGTTGTGCAGTTTATCACTCGCACTATTTTGCGCATCGCACTATTTTGTGCAGTTCACACTCGCGCTATTTTGCGCGTCGTACTGTTTTTTACAGTTTATCACTCGCGCTGTTTTGTGCTTCGCACTGTTTTTTGCAGTTCACAATCGAGCTATTTTGCGCGTCCCACTGTTTTGTGCAGATTGTCACTCGCGCTATTTTACGCGTGGCACTGTTTTTTACAGTTTATCACTCACGCTATTTTGCGCGTCGAACTGTTTTGTGCAGTTTATCACTCGCACTATTTTGCGCCTGGCACTGTTTTGTGCGGCTCAGACTCCCACTATTTTGTGTAGTTTATCACTCGCGCTATTTTGCGCGTGGCACTGTTTTTTACAATTTATCACTCGCGCTATTATGCGCGTCGCACTGTTTTGTGCAGTTCACACTCGCGGTATTTTGCGCATCGCACTGCTTTTTATAGTTTATCACTCGCACTATTTTTAGCGTCGCACTGTTTAGTACAGTTCACACTCGCGCTACTTTGCACGTCGCACTGGTTTTTACAGTTTATCCCACCGGCTATTTTGCGCGTCGCACTGTTTTATGCAGTTTGTCACTCGCGCTATTTTGCGCGTCGCACTGTTTTGTGCAGTTTATCACTCGCGCTATTTTGCGCGTCTCACTGTTTTGTACAATTCACACTCGCGTTGTTTTGCGCGTCGCACTATTTTTACAGTTTATCACTCGCGCTATTTTGCGCTCGCACTGTTTTGTGCAGTTCACACTCGCGCTATTTTCGTGCGTCACTGTTTTGTGCAGTTTATCCGCGTTTATTTTGCACGTCGACTGTTTTTTACAGTTTATCACTCGCGATATTTTGCGCGTCGCACTGTTTTGTGCAGTTCACACTCGCGCTATTTTGCTCGTCGCACTGTTTTTTATAGTTTGCTATTTTGTCATCACTCGCGATATTTCGCACGTCGCACGATTTTTTACAGTTTATCACTCGCGCTATTTTGCTCGTCGCACTGTTTTGTGCAGTTTATCACTCGCGCTATTTTGCGCGTGGCATTGTTTTTTACAGTTTATCACTCGTGCTATTTTGCGCGTCGCACTGTTTTATGCAGTTCACACTCGCGCTATTTTGCGCGTCGCACTGTTTTTTAGAGTTTATCACTCACGCTATTTTGCGCGTCGCACTGTTTTGTATAGTTCACACTCGCGCTATTTTGCACGTCGCACTATTGTTTTCACAGTTTATCACTCGCTATTTTGCGCGTCGCAATTTTGTGCAGTTTATCACTCGCGCTATTTTGCGCGTCGCACTATTTTGTGCATTCACCTCGTTATTTTGTGCGCGCACTGTTTTTTACAGTTTATCACTCGCGCTATTTTGCGCGAGTGTGAACTCAAAAAAAGTGCGACGCGCAAAATAGCGCGAGTGATAAACTACACAAAACAGTGCGACAAAACAGTGCAATGCGCAAAATTGCGCGAGTGATAAACTATAAAAAATAGTGCGACGAGCAAAATGGCGCAAGTGTGACCTGCACAAAACAGTGCGACGCGCAAAATAGCGCGAGTGATAAACTGTAAAAAACAGTGCGACGCGCAAAATAGCGCAAGTGTGAACTGCACAAAACAGTGCGACGCGCAAAATAGCGCGAGCGATAAACTGTAAAAAACAATGCCACGCGCAAGATAGCGCGAGTGATAAACTGCACAAAACAGTGCGACGAGCAAAATAGCGCGAGTGATAAACTGTAAAAAATCGTGCGACGCGCAAAATAACGCGAGTGATAAACTACAGAAAACAGTGCGATGCCAAAATATCGCGAGTGATAAACGGCATAAAACGGTGCGACGCGCAAAATAGTGCGAGTGATAAACTGTAAAAAACAGTGCGACGCGCAAATTAGCGCGAGTGATAAACTGCACAAAACAGTACGACGCGCAAAATAGCGCTAGTGATAAACTGCCCAAAACAGTGCGACGCGCAAAATAGCGTGAGTGATAAACTGTAAAAAACAGTGCGACGCGCAAAATAGCGCGAGTGTGAACTGCACAAAACAGTGCGACGCGCAAAATAACGCGAGCGATAAACTGTAAAAAACAATGCCACGCGCAAGATAGCGCGAGTGATAAACTGCACAAAACAGTGCGACGAGCAAAATAGCGCGAGTGATAAACTGTAAAAAACAGTGCGACGCGCAACATTGTGCGAGTGTGAAATGTACAAAACAGTGCAACGCGCAAAATAGCGCGTGTGATAAACTACACAAAACAGTGCGACAAAACAGTGCGACGCGCAAAATAGCGCGAGTGATAAACTATAAAAAATAGTGCGACGAGCAAAATAGCGCGAGTGTGAACTGCACAAAACAGTGCGACGCGCAAAATAGCGCGAGTGATAAACTGTAAAAAATAGTGCGACGCGCAAAACAGCGCGAGTGTGAACTGCACAAAATAGTGTGGCACGCAAAATAGCGCGAGCGATAAACTGTAAAAAACAATGCCACGCGCAAGACAGCGCGAGTGATAAACTGCACAAAACAGTGCAACGAGCAAAATAGCGCGAGTGATAAACTGTAAAAAATTGTGCGACGCGGAAAATAGCGCGAGTGATAAACTACAGAAAACAGTGCGATGCGCAAAATATCGCGAGTGATAAACGGCATAAAACAGTACTACGCGCAAAATAGTGCGAGTGATAAACTGTAAAAAACAGTGCGACGCGCAATTTAGCGCGAGTGATAAACTGCACAAAACGGCGCGACGCGCAAAATAGTGCGAGTGATAAACTGCACAAAACAGTGCGACGCGCAAAATAGCGTGAGTGATAAACTGTAAAAAACAGTGCGACGCGCAAAATAGTACGAGTGAGAACTGCACAAAACAGTGCGATGCACAAAATTGTGCGAGTGTGAGCCGCACAAAACAGTGCAACGTACAAAATAGCGCGGGTGATAAACTGCACAAAACAGTTCGACGCGCAACATAGCGCGAGTGATAAACTATAAAAAACAGTGTGACGCGCAAAATAGCGCGAGTGATAAACTGCACAAAACAGTTGGACGCCCAAAATAGCGCGATTGTGAGCTGCACAAAACAGTGCGAAGCGCAAAATAGCGCGAGTGATAAACTGTAACTAATAGTGCGACGCGCAAAATAGCGCGAGTGTGAATTGCACTAAACAGTGCGACGCGCAAAATAGCGCGAGTGATAAACTGCAGAAAACAGTGCGACGCGCAAAATAGCTCGAGTGATAAACTGCACAAAACAGTGCGACGCGCAAAATAGCGCGAGTGATAAACTGCACAGAACAGTGCGACGCGCAAAATAGCGCGAGTGATAAACTGCACAAAACAGTACGACGCGCAAAATAGCGGGAGGGATAAACTATAAAAAACAGTGCGATGCGCAAAATAGCGCGAGTGTGAACTGCACTAAACAGTGCGATGCACAAAATAGTGCGAGTGATAAACTGTAAGAAAAAGTGCGACGCGCAAAATACCGTGAGTGTGAACTGCACAAAACAGTGCGACGCGCAAAATAGCGCGAGTGATAAACTATAAAAAATAGTGCCACGCGCAAAATAGCGCGAGTGATAAACTGCACAAAATAGTGGGCCGCGCAAAATAGCTCGATTATGAAAACAAAAACGGTGCAAAGCGCAAAATAGCGCGAGTGATAAACTGTAAAAAACAGTGCGACACGCAAAATAGCGCGAGTGTGAACTGCACAAAACAGTGCGACGCGCAAAATAGCCCATGTGATAAAATGCACAAAACAGTGCGACGCGTAAAATAGCGCGAGTGTGAACTGCACTAAACAGTGCGACATGCACAATAGCGCGAGTGATAAACTGTAAAAAACAGTGCGACGAACAAAAAATCGCAAGTGTGAACTGCACAAAACAGTGTGACGCGGAAAATAGCGCGAGTGATAAACTGTAAAAAACAGTGCCACGCGCAAAATAGCGCGAGTGATAAATTGCACAAAATAGTGCAACGAGCAAAACAGCGCGAGTGATAAACTGTACAAACAGTGCGACGCGCAAAATAGCGCGAGTGATAAACTGTAAAAACAATGCGACGCGCAAAATAGCGCGAGTGAGAACTGCACAAAACAGTGCGACGCGCAAAATAGTGCGAGTCTGAGCCGCACAAAACAGTGCCACGCGCAAAATAGCGCGAGTGATAAACTGCACAAAACAGTTCGACGCGCAAAATAGCGCGAGTGATAAACTGTAAAAAACAGTGCCACGCGCAAAATAGCGCGAGTGATAAACTGCACAAAACAGTGGGACGCGCAAAATAGCTCGATTGTGAACTGCAAAAAACAGTGCGAAGCGCAAAATAGCGCGAGTGATAAACTGTAAAAAACAGTGCGACGCGCAAAATAGCGCGAGTGATAAACTGTAAAAAACAGTGCGACGCGAAAATTGCGCGAGTGTGAACCGCACAAAACAGTGCGACGCGCAAAATAGCGCGAGTGAGAAACTACACAAAACAGTGCGACGCGCAAAATAGCGAGTGATAAACTATAAAAAAACAGTGCGAAGCGCAAAATAGCACGAGTGTGAACTGTACAAAACAGTGCGATGCGCAAAATAGCGCGAGTGATAAACTGCAAAAAACAGTGCGACGTGCAAAATAGCGCGAGTGTGAACTGCACAAAACAGTGCGACGCGCAAAATAGCACGAGCGATTAACTGTAAAAAACAATGCCACGTGCAAGATAGCGCGAATGGTAAACTGCACAAAATAATGCGACGAGCAAAAAGCGCGAGTGATAAACTGTAGAAAATCGTGCGATGCGCAAAATAGCGCGAGTGTGAACTGTACAAAACAGTGCGACGCGCAAAATAGCGCGAGTGATAAACTGTAAAAAACAGTGCGACGCGCAAAATAGCGCGAGTGTGAACTGCACAAAACAGTGCGGCGCGCAGAATAGCGCGAGCGATAAACTGTAAAAAACAATGCCACGCACAAGATAGCGCAAGTGATAAACTGCACAAAACAGTGCGACGAGCAAAATAGCGCGAGTGATAAACTGTAAAAAATTGTGCGACGCGCAAAATAGCATGTGTGATAAACTATAGAAAACAGTGCGACGCGCAAAATAGCGCAAGTGATAAACGGCATAAAACGGTGCGACGTGCAAAATAGTGCGAGTGATAAACGGTAAAAAACAGTGCGACGCGCAAATTAGCGCGAGTGATAAACTGCACAAAACAGTGCGACGCGCAAAATAGCGCGAGTGATAAACTGCACAAAATAGAGCGACGCTCAAAATAGCGTGAGTGATGAACTGTAAAAAACAGTGCGACGCGCAAAATAGCGCGAGTGAGAACTGCACAAAACAGTGCGACAAGCAAAATAGTGCGAGTCTGAGCCGCACAAAACAGTGCAACGCGCAAAATAGCGCGAGTGTGAACTGCACAAAACAGTGCAATGCGCAAAATAGCGCGATTGATAAACTATAAAAAACAGTGCGTCGCGCAAAACACCGCGAGTGTGAACTGCACAAAACAGTGCGTCGTGCAAAGTAGCGCGAGTGATAAACTGTAAAAAATAGTGCGACGTATAAAATAGCGCGAGTGTGAACTGCACAAAACAGTGCGACGCGCAAAATAGCGCGAGTGATAAACTGCACAAAACAGTGCGACGCACAAAATAGTGGGAGGGATACACTGTAAAAAACAGTGCGACGCGCAAAATAGCGCGACTGTGAACTGCACTAAACAGTGAGACGCGCAAAATACCGGGAGTGATAAACTGTAACAAACAGTGCGACGCGCAAAATAGCGCGAGTGTGAACTGCAGAAAACAGTGCGACGCGCAAAATAGCACGAGTGATAAACTGTAAAAAACAGTGCCACACGCAAAATAGCTCGAGTGATAAACTGCACAAAACAGAGGGACGCGCAAAACAGCTCGATTGTGAACTGCAAAAAATGGTGCGAAGCGTAAAATAGCGCGAGTGATAAACTGTAAAAAACAGTGCGACGCGCAAAATAGCGCAAGTGATAAACTGCACAAAACAGTGTGACGCGCAAAACAGCGCAAGTGATAAACCGTAAAAAACAGTACGACGCGCAAAATAGCGCGAGTGATAAACTGTACAAAACAGTGCGACGCGCAAAATAGCGTGAGTGTGAACTGCACAAAGCAGTGCGACGCGCAAAATAGCGCGAGTGATAAACTGTAAAAAACAGTGCGACGCGCAAAATAGGACGAGTGAGAACTACACAAAACAGTGCGACACGCAAAATAGCGCGAGTGTGACCAGCGCAAAACGTGCGACGCGCAAAATAGCGCGAGTGATAAACTGCACAAAACAGTGCGACGCGCAAAATCGCGAGTGATAAACTGTAAAAAACAGTGCAACGCGCAAAATAGCGCGAGTGTGAACTGTACAAAATAGCGCGAGTGATAAACTGTAAAAAATAGTGCGACGTGCAAAATAGCGCGAGTGTGAACTGCACAAAACAGTGCGACGCGCAAAAGAGCGTGAGCGATAAACTGTAAAAAACAATGCCACGCGCAAGACAGAGCGAGTGATAAACTGCACAAAACAGTGCGACGAGCAAAATAGCGCGAGCGATAAACTGTAAAAAATCGTGCGACGCGCAAAATAGCGCGAGTGTGAACTGTACAAAATAGTGCGATGCGCAAAATAGCGCAAGTGATAAACTGTAAAAAACTGTGCGACGCGAAAAATAGCGCGAGTGTGAACTGCACAAAACTGTGCAACGCGCAAAATAGCGCGAGCGATAAACTGTAAAAAAAATGCCACGCGCAAGATAGCGCGAGTGATAAACTGCACAGAACAGTGCGACGCGCAAAATAGCGCGAGTGTGAACTGCACTAAACAGTGCGACGCGCACAATAGCGCGAGTGATAAATTGTAAAAAACAGTGCGACGCACAAAAAACCGCGAGTGTGAACTGCACAAAACAGTGCGACCCGCAAAATAGCGCGAGTGATAAACTGTAAAAAACAGTGCCACGAGCAAAATTGCGCGAGTGATAAACTGCACAAAATAGTGGGACGCGCAAAATAGCTCGATTGTGAATTGCAAAAAATGGTGCAAAGCGCAAAATAACGCGAGTGATAAACTGTAAAAAACACTGCGACGCGCAAAATAGCGCGAGTGTGAACTGCACAAAATAGTGCGACGCGCAAAATAGCGCGTGTGATAAACTGCACAAAACAGTGCGACGCGCAAAATAGCGAGTGATAAACTGTAAAAAACAGTGCGACGCGCAAAATAGCGCGAGTGATAAACTGTAAAAAACAGTGCGACGCATAAAAAACCGTGAGTGTGAACTGCACAAAACAGCGTGACGCACAAAATAGCACGAGTGATAAACTGTAAAAAATAGTGCCACGCGCAAAATAGCGCGTGTGATAAACTGCACAAAATAGTGCGACGAGCAAAATAGCGCGAGTGATAAACTGTAAAAAACAGTGCGACGCGCAAAATTGCACGAGTGTGAACTCAAAAAACAGTGCGACGCGCAAAATAGCGCGTGTGATAAACTACACAAAACAGTGCGACAAAACAGTGCGATGCGCAAAATAGCGCGAGTCATAAACTATAAAAAATAGTGCGACGAGCAAAATAGCGCGAGTGTGAACTGCGCAAAACAGTGCGACGCGCAAAATAGCGCGAGTGATAAACTGTAAAAAACAGTGCGACGCGCAAAATAGCGTGAGTGTGAGCTGCACAAAACAGTGCGACGCGCAAAATAGCGCGAGCGATAAACTGTAAAAAACAATGCCACGCGCAATATAGCGCGAGTGATAAACTGCACAAAACAGTGCGACGAGCAAAATAGCGCGAGTGATAAACTGTTAAAAATCGTGCGACACGCAAAATAACGCGAGTGATAAACTACAGAAAACAGTGCGATGCGCAAAATATTGCGAGTGATAAACGGCATAAAACGGTGCGACGCGCAAAATAGTGCGAGTGATAAACTGTAAAAAATAGTGCCACACGCAAATTAGCGCGAGTGATAAACTGCACAAAACAGTGCGACGCGCAAAATAGCGCGAGTGATAAACTGCACAAAACAGTGCGACCCGCAAAATAGCGTGAGTGATAAACTGTAAAAAACAGTGCGACGCGCAAAATAGCGCGAGTGTGAACTGCACAAAACAGTGCGCCGCGCAAAATAACGCGAGCGATAAACTGTAAAAAACAATGCCACGCGCAAGATAGCGCGAGTGATAAACTGCACAAAACAGTGCAACGAGCAAAATAGCGCGAGTGATAAACTATAAAAAATCGTGCGACGCGCAAAATAACGCGAGTGATAAACTACAGAAAACAGTGCGATGCGCAAAATATCGCGAGTGATAAACGGCATAAAACGGTGCGACGCGCAAAATAGTGCGAGTGATAAACTGTAAAAAATAGTGCGACGCGCAAATTAGCGCGAGTGATAAACTGCACAAAATAGTGCAACGCGCAAAATAGCGTGGGTGATAAACTGCACAAAACAGTTCGACGCGCAACATAGCGCGAGTAATAAACTGTAAAAAACAGTGCGACGCGCAAAATAGCGCGAGTGATAAACTACACAAAACAGTTGGACGCGCAAAATAGCGCGATTGTGAACTGCACAGAACAGTGCGAAGCGCAGAATAGCGCGAGTGGTAAACTGTAATTAATAGTGCGACGCGCAAAATAGCGCGAGTGATAAACTGCAAAAAACAGTGCGACGCACACAATAGCGCGAGTGATAAACTGTAAAAAACAGTGCGACGCACAAAAAACCGCGAGTGTGAACTGCACAAAACAGTGCGACGCACAAAATAGTTCGAGTCATAAACTGTAAAAAACAGTGCCACGCGCAAAATAGCGCGAGTGATAAACTGCACAAAAATAGGGCAACGAGCAAAATAGCGCGAGTGATAAACTGTAAAAAACAGTGCGACGCGCAACATTACCCGAGTGTGAAATGTACAAAACAGTGCGACGCGCAAAATAGCGCGTGTGATAAACTACACAAAACAGTGCGACAAAACAGTGCGACGCGCAAAATAGCGCGAGTGATAAACTATAAAAAATAGTGCGACGAGCAAAATAGCGCGAGTGTGAACTGCATAAAACAGTGCGACACGCAAAATAGCGCGAGTGATAAACTGTAAAAAATAGTGCGACGCGCAAAATAGCGCGAGTGTGAACTGCACAAAACAGTGCGGCGTGCAAAATAGCGCGAGCGATAAATTGTAAAAAACAATGCCACGCGCAAGACAGCGCGAGTGATAAACTGCACAAAACAGTGCAACGAGCAAAATAGCGCGAGTTATGAACTGTAAAAAATCGTGCGACGCGCAAAATAGCGCGAGTGATAAACTGTAAAAAACAGTGCGACGCGCAACATTACGCGAGTGTGAAATTTACAAAACAGTGCGACGCGCAAAATAGCGCGTGTGATAAACTACACAAAACAGTGCGACACGCAAAATAGCGCGACTGATAAACTATAAAAAATAGTGCGACGAGCAAAATAGCGCGAGTGTGAACTGCACAAAACAGTGCGACACGCAAAATAGCGCGAGTGATAAACTGTAAACAATAGTGCGACGCGCAAAATAGCGCGAGTGTGAACTGCACAAAACAGTGCGGCGCGCAAAATAGCGCGAGCGATAAATTGTAAAAAACAATGCCACGCGCAAGACAGCGCGAGTGATAAACTGCACAAAACAGTGCAACGAGCAAAATAGCGCGAGTGATAAACTGTAAAAAATCGTGCGACGCGCAAAATAGCGCGAGTGATAAACTACAGAAAACAGTGCGATGCGCAAAATATCACGAGTGGTAAACGGCATAAAACAGTGCAACGCGCAAAATAGTGCGAGTGATAAACTGTAAAAAACAGTGCGACGCGCAAATTAGCGCGAGTGATAAACTGCACAAAACGGTGCGACGCGCAAAATAGTGCGAGTGATAAACTGCACAAAACAGTGCGACGCGCAAAATAGCCTAAGTGATAAACTGTAAAAAACAGTGCGACGCACAAAATAGTGCGAGTGTGAGCCGCACAAAACAGTGCAACGCGCAAAATAGCGCGAGTGATAAACTGCACAAAACAGTTCGACGCGCAAAATAGCGCGAGTGATAAACTGTAAAAAACAGTGCGACGCGCAAAATAGCGCGAGTGATAAACTGCACAAAACAGTGGGACGCGCAAAATAGCGCGATTGTGAACTGCACAAAACAGTGCGAAGCGCAAAATAGCGCGAGTGATAAACTGTAAAAAATAGTGCGACGCGCAAAATAGCGCGAGTGTGAACTGCACAAAACAGTGCGACGCGCAAAATAGCGCGAGTGATAAACTGCACAAAACAGTGCGACACGCAAAATAGCACGAGTGATAAACTGCACAAAACAGTGCCACGCGCAAAATAGCGCGAGTGATAAACTGCACAAAACAGTGCGACGCGCAAAATAGCGCGAGTGATAAACTGCACAAAACAGTGCGACGCGCAAAATAGCGGGAGGGATAAACTGTAAAAAATAGTGCGATGCGCAAAATAGCGTGAGTGTGAACTGCACTAAACAGTGCGACGCACAAAATAGTGCGAGTGATAAACTGTAAGAAAAAGTGCGACGCGCAAAATACCGTGAGTGTGAACTGCACAAAGCAGTGCAACGCACAAAATAGCGCGAGTGATAAACTGTAAAAAACAGTGCCACGCGCAAAATAGCGCGAGTGATAAACTGCACAAAACAGTGGGACGCGCAAAATAGCTCGATTGTGAACTGCAAAAAACGGTGCGAAGCGCAAAATAGCGCGAGTGATAAACTGTAAAAAACAGTGCGACGCGCAAAATAGCGCGAGTGTGAACTGCACAAAACAGTGCGACGCGCAAAATAGCGCGAGTGATAAACTGCACAAAACAGTGCGACGCGCAAAATAGCGAGTGATAAACTGTAAAAAATAGTGCGACGCGCAAAATAGCGCGAGTGTCAACTGCACTAAATAGTGCGACACGCACAATAGCGCGAGTGATAAACTGTAAAAAACAGTGCGACGCACAAAAAACCGCGAGTGTGAACTGCACAAAACAGTGTGACGCGCAAAATAGCGCGAGTGATAAACTGTAAAAAACAGTGCCACGCGCAAAATAGCGCGAGTGATAAACTGCACAAAATAGTGCGACGAGCAAAATAGCGCGAGTGATAAACTGTACAAAACAGTGCGACGCGCAAAATAGCGGGAGGGATAAACAGTAAAAAACAGTGCGACGCGCAAAATACCGCGAGTGAGAACTGCACAAAACAGTGCGACGCGCAAAATAGTACGAGTCTGAGCCGCACATAGCAGTGCCACGCGCAAAATAGCGCGAGTGATAAACTGCACAAAACAGTGGAACGCGCAAAATAGCTCGATTGTGAACTGCAAAAACAGTGCGAAGCGCAAAATAGCGCGAGTGATAAACTGTAAAAAACAGTGCGAAGCGCAAAATAGCGCGAGTGATAAACTGTAAAAAACAGTGCGACATGCAAAATAGCGCGAGTGTGAACTGCACAAAACAGTGCGACGCGCAAAATAGCGCGAGTGATAAACTGCACAAAACAGTGCGACGCGCAAAATAGCGAGTGATAAACTGTAAAAAAACAGTGCGACGCGCAAAATAGCGCGAGTGTGAACTGTAAAAAACAGTGCGACGCGCAAAATAGCGCGAGTGTGAACTGCACAAAACAGTGCGACGCGCAAAATAGCGCGAGCGATTAACTGTAAAAACAATGACACGCACAAGATAGCGCGAATGATAAACTGCACAAAACAATGCGACGAGCAAAATAGCGCGAGTGATAAACTGTTGAAAATCGTGCGATGCGCAAAATAGCGCAAGTGTGAACTGTACAAAACAGTGCGACGCGCAAAATAGCGCGAGTGATAAACGGTAAAATAGCGCGAATGATAAACTACACAAAACAATGTGACGAGCAAAATAGCGCGAGTGATAAACTGTAGAAAATCGTGCGATGCGCAAAATAGCGCGAGTGTGAACTGTACAAAACAGTGCGACGCGCAAAATAGCGCGAGTGATAAACGGTAAAATAGCGCAAAATAGCGCGAGGGACAAACAGTGTACTTTATCACTCGCGCTATTTTGCGCATCGCACTGTTTTGTGCAGTTCACACTCGCGCTATTTTGCCCATCGCACTGTTTTGTGCAGTTTATCACTCACGCTATTTTACGTATCGCACTGTTTTGTGCAGCTGACACTCGTGCTATTTTGCGCATCGCACTGTTTTGTGCAGTTGACACTCGCGCTATTTTGCGCCTCGCACTGTTTTGTGCAGTTTATCATCCGCGCTATTTTGCGCATCGCACTGTTTTGTGCAGTTCACCCTCTTGCTATTTTGCGCATCGCGCTGTTTTGTGCGGTTTACACTCACGCTATTTTGCGCATCGCACAGTTTTGTGCAGTTGACACTCGAGCTATTTTGTGCTGTTTATCACTCGTGCTATTTTGCGCATCGCATTGTTTTGTGCAGTTGACACTCGCGCTATTTTGCACATCGCACTATTTTGTCCTGTTCACACTCGCGCTATTTTGCGCATCGCACTGTTTTGTGTAGTTGACACTCGTGCTATTTTGTCGATCGCACTGTTTTGTGCAGTTTATCACTCGCGGAATTTTGCGCATCGCACTGTTTTGTGCAGTTCACTCTCGCGCTATTTTGCCGATCGCACTGTTTTGTGCAGTTTATCACTCGCGCTATTTTGCGCATCGCACTGTTTTTTGCAGTTCACACTCAGGCTATTTTGCCGATCGCACTATTTTGTGCAGTTTATCACTCGCGCTATTTTACAGATCGCACTGTTTTGTGGAGTTGACACTCGCGCTATTTTGCGCATTGCACTGTTTTTTGGAGTTGACACTCGCGCTATTTTGCGCATCGCACTGTTTAGTGCAGTTCACACTCGCTCTATTTTGCGCATCGCACTGTTTCGTACAGTTTACACTTGTGCAATTTTGCGCATCGCACTGTTTTGTACAGTTCATCACTCCCGCTAATTTGCGCATCGCACTGTTTTGTCCAGTTTATCACACGCGCTCTTTTGCACATCGCATTGTTTTGTGCAATTCACACTCGCGCTATTTTGCACATCGCACTGTTTTGTGCAGTTCACACTCATGCTATTTTTCGCATCGCACTGTTTTGTGCAGTTTATCACTTGCATTATTTTGCGCATCGCACTGTTTTGTGTAGTTTACACTCGCGTTATTTTGCCGTTCGCACTGTTTTGTGCAGTCTATCAATCACGCTATTTTGCGCATCGCACTGTTTTGTGCAGTTTATCACTCGCGTTATTTTGCGCATTGCACTGTTTTGTGCAGTTCACACTCGCGCTATTTTGCGCATCGCACTGTTTTGTGCAGTTTACACTCGCCTATGCGCAGTTTACACTCTCCCTATTTTGCGCATCGCACTATTTTCTCCAGTTTATCACTCGCGCTATTTTGCGCATCGCACTGTTTTGTGCAGTTCACGCTAGCGCTATTTGGCGCATTGCACTGTTTTGTGCAGTTAATCACTCGCGCTATTTTGGGCATCGCGTTGTTTTGTGCAGTTGACACTCGCGCTATTTTGCGCATCGCGCTGTTTTGTGCAGTTTACATTCGTGCTATTTTGCCGATCGCACTGTTTTGTGCAGTTTATCACTCGCGCTATTTTGCGCATCGCACTGTTTTGTGCAGTTTACACTCGCGCTATTTTGCCGATCGCACTGTTTTGTGAAGTTTATCACTCGCGCTATTTTGCGTATCGCACTGTTTTGTGCAGTTCACACTCGCGCTATTTTGCCGATCGCACTGTTTTGTGCAGTTTATCACTCGCGCTATTTTGCGCATCGCACTGTTTTGTGCAGTTCACACTCGCACTATTTTGCCGATCGCACAGTTTTGTGCAGTTTATTACTCGCGCTATTTTACGCATCGCACTATTTTGTGCAGTTTATTACTCGCGCTGTTTTACGCATCGCACTGTTTTGTGCAGTTGACACTCGCGCTATTTTGCGCATCGCACTATTTTGTGGAGTTGACACTGGCGCTATTTTGCGCATCGCACTGTTTTGTGCAGTTCACACTCGCGCTATTTTGCGCATCGCACTGTTTTGTGCAGTTTACACTCGCGATATTTTGCGCATCGCACTGTTTTGTGCCGTTCATCACTCACGCTATTTTGCGCATCGCACTATTTTGTGCAGTTTATAACTCGCGCTATTTTTGCGCATCGCACTGTTTTGTCCAGTTTATCACACGCGCTCTTTTGCACATCGCACTGTTTTGTGCAGTTCGCACTCGCGCAATTTTGCGCATCGCACTGTTTTGTGCACTTCACACTCACGTTATTTTGCGCATCGCACTGTTTTGTGCAGTTCACACTCGCGTTATTTTGCCGATCGCACTATTTTGTGCAGTTTATCACTCACGCTATTTTACGTATTGCACTGTTTTGTGCAGTTGACACTCGCGCTATTTTGCGCATCGCACTGTTTTGTGGAGTTGACACTCGCGCTATTTTGCGCATCGCACTGTTTGGTGCAGTTCACACTCGCGCTATTTTGCGCATCGCACTGTTTCGTGCAGTTTACACTCGCGCTATTTTGCGCGTTACATTGTTTTGTGCAGTTCATCACTCCCGCTATTTTGCGCGTCGCACTATTTTGTGCAGTTTATCACTCGCGCTATTTAGCGCATCGCACTCTCTTGTCCAGTTTATCACACGCGCTCTTTTGCACAACGCACTGTTTTGTGCAGTTCACACTCACGCTGTTTCTCGCATCGCACTATTTTGTGCAGTTTATCACTCGTGTTATTTTATGCATCGCACTGTTTTGTGCAGTTTACACTCGCACTATTTTGCCGTTCGCACTGTTTTGTGCAGTTTATCACTCGCACTATTTTGCGCATCGCATTGTTTTCTGCAGTTCACACTCCCGCTATTTTGCGCATGGCACTGTTTTGTGCAATTTACACTCGCCCTATTTTGCGCATCGCACTGTTTTGCCAATCGCACTGTTTTGTGCAGTTTACACTCGCCCTATTTTGCGCATCGCACTGTTTTGCTGATCTCCCATTTTGTGCAGTTTATCACTCGCGCTATTTTGCGCATCGCACTGTTTTGTGCAGTTCACACTCGCGCTATTTTGCCGATCGCACAGTTTTGTGCAGTTTATTACTCGCGCTATTTTACGCATCGCACTGTTTTGTGCAGTTTATTACCCGCGCTGTTTACGCATCGCACTGTTTTGTGCAGTTGACACTCGCGCTATTTTGCGCATCGCACTATTTTGTGGAGTTGACACTTGCGCTATTTTGCGCATCGCACTTTTGTGCAGTTCACACTCGCGCTATTTTGCGCATCGCACTGTTTTGTGCAGTTTATCACTCGCGCTATTTTGCGCATCGCACTGTTTTGTGCAGTTGACACTCGCGCTATTTTGGGCCTCGCACTGTTTTGCGCAGTTCACACTCGCACTATTTTGCGCATCGCACTGTTTTGTGCAGTTCACACTCGCGCTATTGTACCGATCGCACTTTTTTGTGCAGTTTATCACTCGCGCTATTTTACGCATCACACTGTTTTGTGCAGTTTATCACTCGCGCTATTTTGCGCATCGCACTGTTTTGTGTAGTTGACACTCGCGCTATTTTGCGCATCGCACTGTTTTTTGCAGTTCACACTCGCGCTATTTTGCGTATTGCACTGTTTCGTGCATTTTACACTCGCGCTATTTTGCGCATCGCACTGTTTTGTGCAGTTCATCACCGTCGCTATTTTGCGCGTCGCACTATTTTGTGCAGTTTATCACTCGCGCTATTTTGCGCGTCGCACTGTTTTGTCCAGTTTATCACACGCGCACTTTTGCACATCGCACTGTTTTGTGCAGTTCACACTCGCGCTATTTTGCACATCGCACTCTTTTGTGCTATTCACACCCACGCTATTTTTCGCATCGCACTGTTTTGTGTAGTTTATCACTCACGCTATTTTGCGCATCGCACTACTTTGTGCAGTTTACACTCGCGCTATTTTTCCGTTCGCACTGTTTTGTGCAGTTTATCACTCGCGCTATTTTGCGCATCGCACTGTTTTGTACAGTTCACCCTCCCGCAATTTTGCGCATCGCACTGTTTTGTGCAGTTTACACTCGCCATATTTTGCGCATCGCACTGTTTTGTGCAGTTTATCACTCGCGCTATTTTGCCGATCGCACTGTTTTGTGCAGTTTATCACTCGCGCTATTTTGCGCATCGCACTGTTTTGTGCAGTTCACACTCGCGCTATTTTGCCCATCGCACTGTTTTGTGCAGTTTATCACTCGTGCTATTTTGCGCATCGCAGTGTTTTGTGCAGTTGACACTCGCGGTATTTTGCGCATGGCACTGTTTTGTGCAGTTGACACTCGCGCTATTTTGCGCATCGCACTGTTTTGTGCAGTTTATCATCCGCGCTGTTTTGCGCATCGCACTGTTTTGTGCAGCTGACGCTCGCGCTATTTTGCGCATCGCACTGTTTTGTGTAGTTTACACTCACGCTATTTTGCGCATCGCACAGTTTTGTGCAGTTGACACTCACGCTATTTTGTGCAGTTTATCACTCGCGCTATTTTGCGCATCGCACCGTTTTGAGCAGTTTATCTCTCGTGCTATTTTGCGCATCGCACTGTTTTGTGCAGTTCACACTTGCGCTATTTTGCGCATCGCACTGTTTTGTGCAGTTTACACTCGCCCGATTTTGCGCATCGGACTGTTTTGTGCAGTTTATCACTCGCGCTATTTTGCACATCGCACTGTTTTGTCCAGTTCACACTCGCGCTATTTTTCGCATCGCACTGTTTTGTGCAGTTGACACTCGTGCTATTTTGCCGATCGCACTGTTTTGTGCAGTTTATCACTCGCGCTATTTTGCGCATCGCACTGTTTTGTGCAGTTCACACTCGCGCTATTTTGCGCATCGCACTGTTTTGTGCAGTTTATCACTCGCGCTATTTTGCGCATCGCACTGTTTTGTGCAGCTGACGCTCGCGCTATTTTGCGCCTCGCACTGTTTTGTGCAGTTCACACTCGCGCTATTTTGCGCATCGCACTGTTTTGTGCAGTTGACACTCGCGCTATTGTGCCGATCGCACTGTTTTGTGCAGTTTATCACTCGCTCTATTTTACGGATCACACTGTTTTGTGTAGTTTACACTCGCGCTATTTTGTGCATCGCACTGTTTTGTGGAGTTGACACTCGCGCTATTTTGCGCATCGCACTGTTTTGTGCAGTTCACACTCGCGCTATTTTGCATATTGCACTGTTTCGTGCATTTTACACTCGCGCTATTTTGCCCATCGCACTGTTTTGTGCAGTTTATCACTCGCGCTATTTTGCGCATCGCACTGTTTTGTGCAGTTCACTCTCGCGCTATTTTGCCGATCGCACTGTTTTGTGCAGTTTATCACTCGCGCTGTTTTGCGCATCGCACTGTTTTGTGCAGTTACACTCGCCCTATTTTGCGCATCGCACTGTTTTGTCCAGTTTATCACTCGCGCTATTTTGCCGATCGCACTGTTTTGTGCAGTTTATCACTCGCGCTATTTTGCGCATCCACTGTTTTGTGCAGTTCATACTCGCGCTATTTTGCCATCGCACTGTTTTGTGCAGTTTATCACTCGCGCTAATTTTGCGCATCGCAGTGTTTTGTGCAGTTGACACTCGCGGTATTTTGCGCATCGCACTGTTTTGTGCAGTTGACACTCGCGCAATTTTGCGCATCGCATTGTTTTGTGCAGTTTATCATCCGCGCGATGTTGCGCATCGCACTGTTTTGTGCAGTTCACCCTCGCGCTATTTTGCGCATCGCACTGTTTTGTGTAGTTTACACTCACGCTATTTTGTGCATCGCACTGTTTTGTGCAGTTCACACTCGCGCTATTTTTCGCATCGCACTATTTTGTGCAGTTGACACTCGTGCTATTTTGCCGATCGCACTGTTTTGTGCAGTTGACACTCGTGCTATTTTGCCGATCGCACTGTTTTGTGCAGTTTATCACTCGCGCTATTTTGCGCATCGCACTGTTTTGCGCAGTTCACACTCGCGCTATTTTGCGCATCGCTCTGTTTTGTGCAGTTTATCACTCGCGTATTTGCGCACCGCACTGTTGGTGCAGTTGACTCGCGTATTTGCGCTCGCACTGTTTTGGCAGTTCACACTCGCCCTATTTTGCGCATCGCATTGTTTTGTTGCAGTTGACACTCGCGCTATTGTGCCGATCGCACTGTTTTGTGCAGTTTATCACTCGCGCAATTTACGCATCACACTGTTTTGTGTAGTTGACACTCGCGCTATTTTGTGCGCCACTGTTTTGTGGAGTTGACACTCGCGCTATTTTTCCATCGCACTGTTGTTTTTGCAGTTTATCATCGCGCTATTTTGCGCATCGCACTGTTTTGTGCAGTTCACTCTGCGCTATTTTGCCGATCGCACTGTTTTGTGCAGTTTATCAATCGCGCTACTTTGCTCCTCGCACTGTTTTGTACAGTTCACACTTCCGCAATTTTGCGCATCGCATTGTTTTGTCCAGTTTATCACTCGCGCTATTTTGCCGATCGCACTGTTTTGTGCAGTTTATCACTCGCGCTATTTTGCGCATTGCACTGTTTTGTGCAGTTCACACTCGCGCTATTTTGCCCATCGCACTGTTTTGTGCAGTTTATCACTCGCGCTATTTTGCGCATCGCAGTGTTTTGTGCAGTCGACACTCGCGGTATTTTGCGCATCGCACTGTTTTGTGCAGTTCACTCTCGCGCTATTTTGTCGATCGCACTGTTTTGTGCAGTTTATCACTCGCGCTATTTTGCGCATCGCACTGTTTTGTGCAGTTCACACTCGCGCTATTTTTCGTGCATTTTACACTCGCGCTATTTTGCCCATCGCACTGTTTTGTGCAGTTTATCACTCGCGCTATTTTGCGCATCGCACTGTTTTGTGCAGTTCACTCTCGCGCTATTTTGCCGATCGCACTGTTTTGTGCAGTTTATCAATCGCGCTACTTTGCTCCTCGCACTGTTTTGTACAGTTCACACTCCCGCAATTTTGCGCATCACACTGTTTTGTCCAGTTTATCACTCGCGCTATTTTGCCGATCGCACTATTTGTGCAGTTTATCACTCGCGCTATTTTGCGCATCGCACTGTTTTGTTGCAGTTCACACTCGCGTTATTTTTGCCCATCGCACCGTTTTGTGCAGTTTATCACTCGCGCTATTTGCGCATCGCAGTTTTCTTTTCGCAGTTGACACTCGCGGTATTTTGCGCATCGCACTGTTTTGTGCAGTTCACTCTCGCGCTATTTTGTCGATCGCACTGTTTTGTGCAGTTTATCACTCGCGTATTTTGCGCATCGCACTGTTGTTGTGAGTTCACACTCGCGCGTATTTTGCGTATTGCACGTGTTTCGTGCATTTTACACTCGCCGCTATTTTGCCCATCGCACTGTTTTGTGCAGTTTATCACTCGTGCTATTTGGCATCGCACTGTTTTGTGCAGTTCACTCTCGCGCTATTTTGCCGATCGCACTGTTTTGTGCAGTTTATCACTCGCGCAATTTTGCGCATCGCACTGTTTTGTGCAGTTTGCCTCGCCCTATTTGCGCATCCACTGTTTTGTCCAGTTATCACTCGCGCTATTTTGCCGATCGCACCGTTTTGTGCAGTTATCACTCGCGCTATTTTGCGCATCGCACTGTTTTGTGCAGTTCACATCGCGCTTATTTTGCCCATCGCACTGCTTTGTGCAGTTTATCACTCGCGCTATTTGAGCATCGCAGTGTTTTGTGCAGTTGACACGCGGTATTTTGCGCATCGCACTGTTGTGCAGTTGACACTAGCGTATTTTGCGCATCGCACGTTTTGTGCAGTTTATCATCCGCGCTATTTTGCGCATCGCACTGTTTTGTGCAGTTCACCCTCGCGCTATTTTACGCATCGCACTGTTTTGTGTAGTTTACACTCACGCTATTTTGCGCATCGCACAGTTTTGTGCAGTTGACACTCACGCTATTTTGTGCAGTTTATCACTCGCGCTATTTTGCGCATCGCACCGTTTTGAGCAGTTTATCTCTCGCGCTACTTTGCGCATCGCACTATTTTGTGCAGTTCACACTCGTGCTATTTTGCGCATCGCACTGTTTTGTGCAGTTTACACTCGCCCTATTTTGCGCATCGGACTGTTTTGTGCAGTTTATCACTCGCGCTATTTTGCGCATCTCACTGTTTTGTGCAGATGACACTCGCGCTATTTTGCACATCGCACTGTTTTGTCCAGTTCACACTCGCGCTATTTTTCGTATCGCACTGTTTTGTGCAGTTGACACTCGTGCTATTTTGCGATCGCACGTTTTTCGCAGCTTATCGCTCGCGCTATTTGCGCATCGCACTATTTGGTGCAGTCACAACTCGCGCTATTTTGCGCATCGCACTGTTTTGTGCAGTTTATCACTGCGCTATTTTGCGCATCGCATGTTTTGTGAGTTGACACTCGCGCTATTTTGCGCCTCGCACTGTTTTGTGCAGTTCACACTCGCGCTATTTTGGCATCGCAACTATTTGTGCAGTTGACACTCGCGGTATTTTGCGCATCGCAATGTTGTGCAGTTGACACTCGCGGTATTTTACGCATCGCACCGTTTTGTGCAGTTCACTCTCGCGCTATTTTGCCGATCGCACTGTTGTGTAGTTTATCACTCGCGCTCTATTTACGCATCGCACTGTTTTGTACAGTTTCAACTCCTGCAATTTTGCGCATCGCACTGTTTTGTGCAGTTTACACTCGCCTATTTGCGCATCGCACTGTTTTGTCCAGTTATCACTCGCGCTATTTTGCCGATCGCACTGTTTTGTGCAGTTTATCACTCGCGCTATTGCGCATCGCACTGTTTTGTGCAGTCACACTCGCGCTATTTTGGCCCATCGTACTGCTCTGTGCAGTTTATCGCTCGCGATATTTTTGCGCATCGCAGTGTTTTGTGCAGTTGACACGCGCGGTATTTTGCGCATGCACTGTCTTGTGCAGTTGACACTAGCGCTATTTTGCGCATCGCACTGTTTTGTGCAGTTTATCATCCGCGCTATTTTGCGCATCGCACTGTTTTGTGCAGTTCACCTCGCGCTATTTTACGCAGCACTGTTTTGTGTAGTTTACACTCACGCTATTTTGCGCATCGCACAGTTTGTGCAGTTGACACTCACGCTATTTTGTGCAGTTTATCACTCGCGCATTTTGCGCATCGCACGTTTTGAGCAGTTTATCTCTCGCGCTACTTTGCGCATCGCACAATTTTGTTGCAGTTCACACTCGCGCTATTTGCGCATCGCACTGTTTTTGCAGTTTACACTCGCCCATATTTGCGCATCGGACTGTTTTGTGCAGTTTATCACTCGCGCTATTTTGCGCATCTCACTGTTTTGTGCAGATGACACTCGCGTTATTTTGCACATCCACTGTTTTGTCCAGTTCACACTCGCGCTATTTTCGTATCGACTGTTTTGTGCAGTTGACACTCGTGCTATTTTGCGATCGCACTGTGTTTTTGCAGTTTTATCGCTCGCGCTATTTTGCGCATCGCACTGTTTTGTGCAGTTCACACTCGCGCTATTTTGCGCATCGAACTGTTTTGTGCAGTTTATCACTCGCGCTATTTTGCGCATCGCACTGTTGTGCAGTGACACTCGCGCTATTTTGCGCCTCGCACTGTTTTGTGCAGTTCCACACTCGCGCTATTTGGCATCGCACTATTTTGTGCAGTTGACACTCGCGGTATTTTGCGCATCGCAATGTTTGTGCAGTTGACACTCGCGGAATTTTGCGCATCGCACCGTTTTGTGCAGTTCACTCTCGCGCTTATTTTGCCGATCGCACTGTTTTGTGCAGTTTATACTCGCGCTATTTTGCGCATCGCACTGTTTGTACAGCTCACACTCCTGCAATTTTGCGCATCGCACTGTTTTGTGCAGTTTACACTCGCCCTATTTTGCGCATCGCACTGTTTTGTCCAGTTTATCACTCGGCTCGCGCTATTTGCCGATCGCACTGTTTTGTGCAGTTTATCACTCGCGCTATTTTGCGCATCGCACTGTTTTGTGCAGTTCGCACTCGCGCTATTTTGCGCATCGCACTGTTTTGTGCAGTTCACACTCGCGCTATTTTGCCCATCGCACTGTTTTGTGCAGTTTATCACTCGCGCTATTTTGCGCATCGCACTGTTTTGTGCAGTTGACACTCGCGCTATTTTGCGCATCACACCGTTTGTGCAGTTCACACTCTCGCTATTTTGCATCGCACTGTTTTGTGCAGTTTATCACTCGCGCTATTTTGCGCATCGCACTGTTTTGTACAGTTCACACTCCTGCAATTTTGCGCATCGCACTGTTTTGTGCAGTTTACACTCGCCCTATTTTGCGCATCGCACTGTTTTGTCCAGTTTATCACTCGCGCTATTTTGCCGATCGCACTGTTTTGTGCAGTTTATCACTCGCGCTATTTTGCGCATCGCACTGTTTTGTGCAGTTCACACTCGCGCTATTTTGCCCATCGCACTGTTTTGTGCAGTTTATCACTCGCGCTATTTTGCGCATCGCAGTGTTTTGTGCAGTTGACACTCGCGGTATTTTGCGCATCGCACTGTTTTGTGCAGTTTGATCATCGCGCGATTTTGCGCATCGCACTGTTTTGTGCAGTTCACCTTCGCGCTGTTTTGCGCATCGCACTGTTTGTGTGTTTACACTACGCTATTTTGTGCATCGCACAATTTTGTGCAGTTGACACTCACGCTATTTTGTGCAGTTTATCACTCGCCCTATTTTGCGCATCGCACTGTTTGTGCGTTGACACTCGCGCTATTTTGCACATCGCACTGTTTTGTCCAGTTCACACTCGCGCTGTTTTCGCATCGCACTGTTTTGTGCAATTGACACTCGTGCTATTTTGCCGTCGCACTGTTTTGTGCAGTTTATCACTCGCGCTATTTTGCGCATCGCACTGTTTTGTGCAGTTCACACTCGCGCTATTTTGCGCATCGCACTGTTTTGTGCAGTTTACACTCGCACTATTTTTCGCATGGCACTGTTTTGTGCAGTTGACACTCGCGCGATTTTGCGGTCGCACTTTTTGTGCAGTTCACACTCGTGCTATTTTGCGCATCACACTGTTTTGTGCAGTTGACACTCGCGCTATTGCGATCGCACTGTTTTGTGCAGTTTATCACTCGCGCTATTTTACGCATCACACTGTTTGTGTAGTTGACACTCGCGCTATTTTGTGCATCGCACTGTTTTGTGGAGTTGACACTCGCGCTATTTTGCGCATCGCACGGTTTTGTGCAGTTCACACTCGCGCTATTTTGCGTATTGCACTGTGTCGTGCATTTACACTCGCGCTATTTTGCCCATCGCACCGTTTTGTGCAGTTTATCACTCGCGCTATTTTGCGCATCGCACTGTTTTGTGCAGTTCACACTCGCGCTATTTTGCCCATCGCACTGTTTTGTGCAGTTTATCACTCGCGCTATTTTGCGCATCGTAGTGTTTTGTGCAGTTGACACGCGCTGTATTTTGCGCATCGCACTGTTTTGTGCAGTTGACACTCGCGTTATTTTGCGCCTCGCACTGTTTTGTGTAGTTCACACTCGCGCTATTTTGTGCATCGCACTGTTTTGTGCAGTTGACACTCGCGCTATTGTGCCGATCGCACTGTTTTGTGCAGTTTATCACTCGCGCTATTTTACGCATCACACTGTTTTGTGTAGTTGACACTCGCGCTATTTTGTGCATCGCACTGTTTTGTGGAGTTGACACTCGCTATTTTGCGCATCGCACTGTTTTGTGCAGTTCACACTCGCGCTATTTTGCGTATTGCACTGTTTCGTGCATTTTACACTCGCGCTATTTTGCCCATCGCACTGTTTTGTGCAGTTTATCACTCGTGCTATTTTGCGCATCGCACTGTTTTGTGCAGTTCACTCTCGCGCTATTTTGCCGATCGCACTGTTTTGTGCAATTTATCACTCGCGCTATTTTGCGCATCGCACTGTTTTGTACAGTTCACACTCCCGCAATTTTGCGCATCGCACAGTTTTGTGCAGTTTACACTCGCCCTATTTTGCGCATCGCACTGTTTTGTCCAGTTTATCACTCGCGCTATTTTGCCGATCGCACTGTTTTGTGCAGTTTATCACTCGCGCTATTTTGCGCATCGCACTGTTTTGTGCAGTTCGCACTCGCGCTATTTTGCGCATCGCACTGTTTTGTGCAGTTCACACTCGCGCTATTTTGCCCATCGCACTGTTTTGTGCAGTTTATCACTCGCGCTATTTTGCGCATCGCAATGTTTTGTGCAGTAGACACTCGCGGTATTTTGCGCATCACACCGTTTTGTGCAGTTCACTCTCGCGCTATTTTGCCGATCGCACTGTTTTGTGCAGTTTATCACTCGCGCTATTTTGCGCATCGCACTGTTTTGTACAGTTCACACTCCTGCAATTTTGCGCATCGCACTGTTTTGTGCAGTTTACACTCACCCTATTTTGCGCATCGCACTGTTTTGTCCAGTTTATCACTCGCGCTATTTTGCCGATCGCACTGTTTTGTGCAGTTTATCACTCGCGCTATTTTGCGCATCGCACTGTTTTGTGCAGTTCACACTCGCGCTATTTTGCCCATCGCACTGTTTTGTGCAGTTTATCACTCGCGCTATTTTGCGCGTCGCAGTGTTTTGTGCAGTTGACACTCGCGGTATTTTGCGCATCGCACTGTTTTGTGCAGTTTATCATCCGCGCGATTTTGCGCATCGCACTGTTTTGTGCAGTTCACCTTCGCGCTGTTTTGCGCATCGCACTGTTTTGTGTAGTTTACACTAACGCTATTTTGTGCATCGCACAATTTTGTGCAGTTGACACTCACGCTATTTTGTGCAGTTTATCACTCGCCCTATTTTGCGCATCGCACTGTTTTGTGCAGTTGACACTCGCGCTATTTTGCACATCGCACTGTTTTGTCCAGTTCACACTCGCGCTGTTTTTCGCATCGCACTGTTTTGTGCAATTGACACTCGTGCTATTTTGCCGATCGCACTGTTTTGTGCAGTTTATCACTCGCGCTATTTTGCGCATCGCACTGTTTTGTGCAGTTCACACTCGCGCTATTTTGCGCATCGCACTGTTTTGTGCAGTTTATCACTCGCACTATTTTGCGCATCGCACTGTTTTGTGCAGTTGACACTCGCGCGATTTTGCGGCTCGCACTATTTTGTGCAGTTCACACTCGTGCTATTTTGCGCATCACACTGTTTTGTGCAGTTGACACTCGCGCTATTGTGCCGATCGCACTGTTTTGTGCAGTTTATCACTCGCGCTATTTTACGCATCACATTGTTTTGTGTAGTTGACACTCGCGCTATTTTGTGCATCGCACTGTTTTGTGGAGTTGACACTCGCGCTATTTTGCGCATCGCACGGTTTTGTGCAGTTCACACTCGCGCTATTTTGCGTATTGCACTGTGTCGTGCATTTTACACTCGCGCTATTTTGCCCATCGCACCGTTTTGTGCAGTTTATCACTCGCGCTATTTTGCGCATCGCACTGTTTTGTGCAGTTCTCTCTCGCGCTATTTTGCCGATCGCACTGTTTTGTGCAGTTTATCAATCGCGCTATTTTGCGCATCGCACTGTTTTTGTACAGTTCACACTCCCGCAATTTTGCGCATCGTACTGTTTTGTGCAGTTTACACTCGCCCTATTTTAAGCATCGCACTGTTTTGTCCAGTTTATCACCCACGCTATTTTGCCGATCGCACTGTTTTGTGCAGTTTATCACTCGCGCTATTTTGCGCATCGCACTGTTTTGTGCAGTTCACACTCGCGCTATTTTGCCCATCGCACTGTTTTGTGCAGTTTATCACTCGCTCATTTTTGCGCTTGCGCATCGTAGTGTTTTGTGCAGTTGACACCGCTATTTTGCGCATCGCACTGTTTTGTGCAGTTGACACTCGCGTTATTTTGCGCCTCGCACTGTTTTGTGTAGTTCACACTCGCGCTATTTGTGCATCGCACTGTTTTGTGCAGTTGACACTCGCGCTATTGTGCCGATCGCACTGTTTTGTGCAGTTTATCACTCGCGCTATTTTACGCATCACACTGTTTTGTGTAGTTGACACTCTCGCGCTATTTTTGTGCATCGCACTGTTTTTGTGGAGTTGACACTCGCTATTTTGCGCATCGCATTGTTTGTGCAGTTCACACTCGCGCGCTATTTTGCGTATTGCACTGTTTCGTGCATTTTACACTCGCGCTATTTTGCCATCGCACTGTTTTGTGCAGTTTATCACTCGTGCTATTTTGCGCATCGCACTGTTTTGTGCAGTCACTCTCGCGCTATTTTGCCGATCGCACTGTTTTGTGCAGTTTATCACTCGCGCTATTTTGCGCATCGCACTGTTTTGTACAGTTCACACACCCGCAATTTTGCGCATCGCACTGTTTTGTGCAGTTTACACTCGCCCTATTTTGCGCATCGCACTGTTTTGTCCAGTTTATCACTCGCGCTTTTTCCGATCGCACTGTTTTGTGCAGTTTATCACTCGCGCTATTTCGCGCATCGCACTGTTTTGTGCAGTTCACACTCGCGCTATTTTGCCCATCGTACTGCTCTGTGCAGTTTATCACTCGCGCTATTTTGCGCATCGCAGTGTTTTGTGCAGTTGACACTCGCGCTATTTTGCGCATCGCACTGTTTTGTGCAGTTGACACTCGCGCTATTTTGCGCATCGCACTGTTTTGGGCAGTTTATCATCCGCGCGATTTTGCGCATCGCACTGTTTTGTGCAGTTCACCCTCGCGCTATTTTGCGCATCGCACTGTTTTGTGTAGTTTACACTCACGCTACTTTGTGCATCGCACAGTTTTGTGCAGTTGACACTCACGCTATTTTGTGCAGTTTATCACTCGCGCTATTTTGCGCATCGCACTGTTTTGTGTAGCTGACACTCGCGCTATTTTGTGCATCGCACTGTTTTGTGGAGTGGACACTCGCGCTATTTTACGCATCGCACTGTTTTGTACAGTTCACACTCGCGCTATTTTCGTATTGCACTATTTCGTGCATTTTACCCTCGCGCTATTTTGCCCATCGCACTGTTTTGTGCAGTTTATCACTCGCGCTATTTTGCGCATCGCACTGTTTTGTGCAGTTCACACTCGCGCTATTTTGCGCATCGCACTGTTTTGTGCAGTTTATCACTCCCGCTATTTTGCGCATCGCACTGTTTTGTGCAGTTGACACTCGCGCTATTTTGCGCCTCGCACTGTTTTGTGCAGTTCACACTCGCGCTATTTTGCGCATCGCACTGTTTTGTGCAGTTGACACTCGCGCTATTGTGCCGATCGCACTGTTTTGTGCAGTTTATCACTCGCGCTATTTTAGGCATCGCACTGTTTGGCGCAGTTGACACTCATGCTATTTTGCGCATCGCACTGTTTTGTGGAGTTGACACTCGCGCTATTTTGCGCATCGCACTGTTTGGTGTAGTTGACACTCGCACTATTTTGCGCATCGCACTGTTTCGTGCCGTTTACACTCGCGCTATTTTGCGCATCGCACTGTTTTGTGCAGTTCATCACTCCCGCTATTTTGCGCGTCGCACTATTTTGTGCAGTTTATCACTCGCGCTATTTTGCGCATCGCACTGTTTTGTCCAGTTTATCACACGCGCTCTGTTTCACATCGCACTGTTTTGTGCAGTACGCACTCGCGCTATTTTGCACATCGCACTGTTTTGTGCAGTTGACACTCACGCTATTTTTCGCATCGCACTGTTTTGTGTAGTTTATCACTTGCGCAATTTTGCGCATCGCACTGTTTTGTGCAGTTTATCACTCGCGCTATTTTGCGCATCGCACTGTTTTGTGCTGTTTATCACTCGCGCTATTTTGCGCATCGCACCATTTTGAGCAGTTTATCTCTCGCGCTATTTTGCGCATCGCACTCTTTTGTGCAGTTCACACTCGCGCTATTTTGCGCATCGCACTGTTTTGTGGAGTTTACACTCGCCCTATTTTGCGCATCGGACTGTTTTGTGCAGTTTATCACTCGCGCTATTTTGCGCATCGCACTATTTTGTGCAGTTTACACTCGAGCTATTTTGCCGATCGCATTGTTTTGTACAGTTTATCACTCGCGCTATTTTGCGCATCGCACTGTTCTGTGCAGTTCACACTCGCGCTATTTTGCGCATCGCACTGTTTTGTGCAGTTCACACTCGCGCTACTTTGCGCATCGCACTGTTTTGTGCAGTTTATCACTCGCGCTATTTTGCGCATCGCACTGTTTTGTGCAGTTGACACTCGCGCTATTTTGCGCCTCGCACTGTTTTGTGCAGTTCACACTCGCGCTATTTTGCGCATCGCACTGTTTTGTGCAGTTGACACTCGCGCTATTGTGCCGATCGCACTGTTTTGTGCAGTTTATCACTCGCGCTATTTTATGCATCGCACTGTTTTGCGCAGTTGACACTCATGCTATTTTGCGCATCGCACTGTTTTGTGGAGTTGACACTCGCTATTTTGCGCATCGCACTGTTTGGTGCAGTTCACACTCGCACTATTTTGCGCATCGCACTGTTTCGTGCAGTTTACACTCGCGCTATTTTGCGCATCGCACTATTTTGTGTTGTTTATCACTCGCGCTATTTTGCGCATCGCACCGTTTTGAGCAGTTTATCTCTCGCGCTATTTTGCGCATCGCACTCTTTTGTGCAGTTCACACTCGCGCTATTTTGCGCATCGCACTGTTTTGTGGAGTTTACACTCGCCCTAGTTTGAGCATCGGACTGTTTTGTGCAGTTTATCACTCGCGCTATTTTGCGCATCGCACTATTTTGTGCAGTTTACACTCGAGCTATTTTGCCGATCGCACTGTTTTGTACAGTTTATCACTCGCGCTATTTTGCGCATCGCACTGTTTGCTGCAGTTTATCACTCGCGCTATTTTGCGCATCGCACTGTTTTGTGCAGTTGACACTCGCGCTATTTTGCGCCTCGCACTGTTTTGTGCAGTTCGCACTCGCGCTATTTTGCGCGTCGCACTGTTTTGTGCAGTTTATCACTCGCGCTGTTTTACGCATCACACTGTTTAGTGTAGTTGACACTCGCGCTATTTTGTGCATCGCACTGTTTTGTGGAGTTGACACTCGCTATTTTGCGCATCGCACTGTTTTGTGCAGTTCACACTCGCGCTGTTTTGCGTATTGCACTGTTTCGTGCATTTTACACTCGCGCTATTTTGCCCATCGCACTGTTTTGTGCAGTTTATCACTCGCGCTATTTTGCGCATCGCACTGTTTTGTGCAGTTCACTCTCGCGCTATTTTGCCGATCGCACTGTTTTGTGCAGTTTAACACTCGCGCTATTTTGCGCATCGCACTGTTTTGTGTTGTTTACACACTCGCTATTTTGCGCATGGCACTGTTTTGTGCAGTTCACAGTCACGCTAATTTGCAGATCGCACTGTTTTCTGCAGTTTATCACTCGCGCTATTTTGCGCATCGCACTGTTTTGTGCAGTTTATCACTCGCGCTATTTCGCGCATCGCACCATTTTGTGCAGTTCACACTCGCGCTATTTTGCGCATCGCACTGTTTGGTGCAGTTTATCACTCGCGCTATTTTGCGCAGCGCACTGTTTTGTGCAGTTTACACTCGCGCTATTTTGCGCACCGCACTGTTTTGTGCAGTTTATCGCTCGCGCTATTTTGCGCATCGCACTGTTTTGTGCAGTTTATCATCCGCGCGATTTTGCGCATCGCACTGTTTTGTGCAGTTCACCCTCGCGCTATTTTGCGCATCGCACTATTTTGTGTAGTTTACACTCACGCTATTTTGTGCATCGCACAGTTTTGTGCAGTTGACACTCACGCCATTTTGTGCAGTTTATCACTCGCGCTATTTTGCGTATCGCACTGTTTTGTGCAGTTTATCACTCGCGCTATTTTACGCATCACACTGTTTTGTGTAGTTGACACTCGCGCTATTTTGTGCATCGCACAGTTTTGTGGAGTGGACACTCGCGCTATTTTGCGCATCGCACTGTTTTGTACAGTTCACACTCGCGCTATTTTGCGTATTGCACTGTTTCGTGCATTTTACCCTCGCGCTATTTTGCCCATCGCACTGTTTTGTGCAGTTTATCACTCGCGTTATTTTGCGCATCGCACTGTTTTGTGCAGTTCACACTCGCTATTTTGCGCATCGCACTGTTTTGTGCAGTTCACACTCGCGCTGTTTTGCGTATTGCACTGTTTCGTGCATTTTACACTCGCGCTATTTTGCCCATCGCACTGTTTTGTGCAGTTTATCACTCGCGCTATTTTGCGCATCGCACTGTTTTGTGCAGTTCACTCTCGCGCTATTTTGCCGATCGCACTGTTTTGTGCAGTTTATCACTCGCGCTATTTGGCGCATCGCACTGTTTTGTGCAGTTCACACTCGCGCTATTTTGCCCATCGCACTGTTTTCTGCAGTTGACACTCGCGCTATTTTGCGCATCGCACTGTTTTGTGCAGTTTATCATCCGCGCGATTTTGCGCATCGCACTGTTTTGTGCAGTTCACCCTCGCGCTATTTTGCGCATCGCACTGTTTTGTGTAGTTTACACTCACGCTATTTTGTGCATCGCACAGTTTTGTGCAGTTGACACTCACGCTATTTTGTGTAGTTTATCACTCGCGCTATTTTGCGCATCGCACTGTTTTGTGCAGTTTATCACTCGCGCTATTTTATGCATCACACTGTTTTGTGTAGTTGACACTCGCGCTATTTTGTGCATCGCACTGTTTTGTGGAGTGGACACTCGCGCTATTTTGCGCATCGCACTGTTTTGTACAGTTCACACTCGCGCTATTTTGCGTATTGCACTGTTTCGTGCATTTTACCCTCGCGCAATTTTGCCCATCGCACTGTTTTGTGCAGTTTATCACTCGCGCTATTTTGCGCATCGCACTGTTCTGTGCAGTTCACACGCGCGCTATTTTGCGCATCGCACTGTTTTGTGCAGTTTATCACTCGCGCTATTTTGCGCATCGCACTGTTTTGTGCAGTTGACACTCGCGCTATTTTGCGCCTCGCACTGTTTTGTGCAGTTCACACTCGCGCTATTTTGCGCATCGCACTCTTTTTTGCAATTTTTCAGTCGCGCTATTTTGCGCATCGCACTGTTTTGTCCAGTTTATCACACGCGCACTTTTGCAGATCGCACTGTTTTGTGCAGTTCACACTCGCGCAATTTTGCGCATCGCACTGTTTTGTGCAGTTCACACTCTCGCTATTTTGCGCATCGCACTGTTTTCTGCAGTTCACACTCGCGCTATTTTGCCGATCGCACTATTTTGTGCAGTTTATCACTCGCGCTATTTTGCCGATCGCACTATTTTGTGCAGTTTACAGTCACGCTATTTTGCGCATAGCACTGTTTTGTGCAGTTTATCACTCGCGCTATTTTGCGTATCGTGTTTTTTTGGGTAGTTTACACTCGCGGTATTTTGCGCATCTCACAGTTTTGTGCAGTTTACAGTCGCGCTATTTTGCGCATTGCACTGTTTTGTGCAGTTTATCTCTCGCGCTATTTTGCACATCGCACTGTTTTGTACAGTGCACAATTGCGCTATTTTGCGCATCGCACTGTTTTGTGCAGTTTACAGTCGCGCAATTTTGCGCATCGCACTGCTTCGTGTAGTTTATCACTCGCGCTATTTTGCACATCGCACTGTTTTGTGCAGTTTATCACTCGTGCTATTTTGCGCATCGCACTATTTTGTGCAGTGCACAATCGCGCTATTTTGCGCATCGCACTGTTTTGTGCTGCTTATCACTCTTGCTATTTTGGAATCGTGCTATTTTGCGCATCGCACTATTTTGGGCAGTTTACACTCACGCTATTTTGCGCATCGCACTGTTTTGTGCAGTTGACACTCCCGCAATTTTGCGCATCGCACTGTTTTGTGCAGTGCACACTCGCGGTATTTTGCGCATCGCACTATTTTGTGCAGTTTACACTGACGCTATTTTGCGCATCGCACTATTTTGTGCAGTTTACACTGACGCTATTTTGCGCATTGCACTGTTTTGTGCAGTTTATCACCCGCGCAATTTTGCGCACCGCACAGTGTCGTGCAGTTTATCACTCGCGCTATTTTGCGCGTCGCACTTTTTGTGCAGTTTACACTCGTGCTATTTAGCCCATCGCACTGTTTTGAGCAGTTTCTCACTAGCGCTATTTTGCTCATCACACTGTTTTGTGCAGTGTACAATCGCGCTATTTTGCGCATCGCACTGTTTTGTGCAGTTTACACTCGCGCTATTTTGTGGATCGCACTGTTTTGTGCAGTTTATCACTCGCCTTATTTTGCGCATCGCACTGTTTTGTGCAGTTTACACTCGCGCTATTTTGCCGATCGCACTATTTTGTGCAGTTTACAGTCACGCTATTTTGCGCATCGCACTGTTTTTGCAGTTTATCACTCGCGCTATTTTGCGTATCGTGTTTTTTTGGGTAGTTTACACTCGCGGTATTTTGCGCATCGCACAGTTTTGTGCAGTTTACAGTCGCGCTATTTTGCGCATCGCACTGTTTTGTGCAGTTTATCTCTCGCGCTATTTTGCACATCGCACTGTTTTGTACAGTGCAATATTGCGCTATTTTGCGCATCGCACTATTTGTGTAGTTTACAGTCGCGCAATTTTGCGCATCGCACTGCTTCGTGTAGTTTATCACTCGCGCTATTTTGCACATCGCACTGTTTTGTGCAGTTTATCACTCGTGCTATTTTGCGCATCGCACTATTTTGTGCAGTGCACAATCGCGCTATTTTGCGCATCGCACTGTTTTGTGCTGCTTATCACTCGTGCTATTTTGGAATCGTGCTATTTTGCGCATCGCACTGTTTTGGGCAGTTTACACTCACGCTATTTTGCGCATCGCACTGTTTTGTGCAGTTGACACTCCCGCAATTTTGCGCATCGCACTGTTTTGTGCAGTGCACACTCGCGGTATTTTGCGCATCGCACTATTTTGTGCAGTTTACATTGACGCTATTTTGCGCATTGCACTGTTTTGTGCAGTTTATCACCCGCGCAATTTTGCGCACCGCACAGTGTCGTGCAGTTTATCACTCGCGCTATTTTGCGCATCGCACTGTCTTGTGCAGTTTATCACTCCCGCTATTTTGCGCATCGCACTTTTTGTGCAGTTTACACTCGTGCTATTTAGCCCATCGCACTGTTTTGTGCAGTTTCTCACTCGCGCTATTTTGCTCATCACACTGTTTTGTGCAGTGTACAATCGCGCTATTTTGCGCATCGCACTGTTTTGTGCAGTTTACACTCGCGCTATTTTGTGGATCGCACTGTTTTGTGCAGTTTATCACTCGCCTTATTTTGCGCATCGCACTGTTTTGTGCAGTTTACACTCGCGCTATTTTGCCGATCGCACTATTTTGTGCAGTTTACAGTCACGCTATTTTGCGCATCGCACTGTTTTGTGCAGTTTATCACTCGCGCTATTTTGCGTATCGTGTTTTTTTGGGTAGTTTACACTCGCGGTATTTTGCGCATCGCACAGTTTTGTGCAGTTTACAGTCGCGCTATTTTGCGCATCGCACTGTTTTGTGCAGTTTATCTCTCGCGCTATTTTGCACATCGCACTGTTTTGTACAGTGCACAATTGCGCTATTTTGCGCATCGCACTGTTTTGTGCAGTTTACTGTCGCGCAATTTTGCGCATCGCACTGCTTCGTGTAGTTTATCACTCGCGCTATTTTGCACATCGCACTGTTTTGTGCAGTTTATTACTCGTGCTATTTTGCGCATCGCACTATTTTGTGCAGTGCACAATCGCGCTATTTTGCGCATCGCACTGTTTTGTGCTGCTTATCACTCGTGCTATTTTGGAATCGTGCTATTTTGCGCATCGCACTGTTTTGGGCAGTTTACACTGACGCTATTTTGCGCATCGCACTGTTTTGTGCAGTTGACACTCCGCAATTTTTGCGCATCGCACTGTTTTGTGCAGTGCACACTCGCGGTATTTTGCGCATCGCACTATTTTGTGCAGTTTACACTGACGCTATTTTGCGCATTGCACTGTTTTGTGCAGTTTATCACCGCGCAATTTTGCGCACCGCACAGTGTCGTGCAGTTTATCACTCGCGCTATTTTGCGCATCGCACTTTTTGTGCAGTTTACACTCGTGCTATTTAGCCCATCGCACTGTTTTGAGCAGTTTCTCACTAGCGCTATTTTGCTCATCACACTGTTTTGTGCAGTGTACAATCGCGCTATTTTGCGCATCGCACTGTTTTGTGCAGTTTACACTCGCGCTATTTTGTGGATCGCACTGTTTTGTGCAGTTTATCACTCGCCTTATTTTGCGCATCGCACTGTTTTGTGCAGTTTACACTCGCGCTATTTTGCCGATCGCATTGTTTTGTGCAGTTTCTCAGTCACGCTATTTTGCGCATCGCACTGTTTTGTGCAGTTCACACTCACGCTATTTTGCGTATCGCACTGTTTTGTGCAGTTTATCACTCGCGCTATTTTGCGGATCGCACTGTTTTGTGCAGTTCACACTCGCGCTATTTTGCCTATCGCACTATTTTGTGCAGTTTATCCCTCGCGCTATTTTACACATCGCACTGTTTTGTGCAGTTCACACTCGCTCTATTTTGCCGATCGCACTATTTTGTGCAGTTTATCACTCGCGATATTTTACGCATCGCGCTGTTTTTTGCAGTTGACACCACGCTATTTTGCGCATGACACTGTTTTGTGGATTTGACACTCGCGATATTTTGCGCATCGCACTGTTTTGTGCAGTTCACACGCACGCTATTTGGCGCATCGCACTGTTTTGTGCAGTTTACACTCGCGATATTTTGCACATCGCACTGTTTCGTGCAGTTGACACTCATGCTATTTTGGCGATCGCACTGTTTTGTGCAGTTCATCACTCACACTGTTTTGCGCATTGGACTACTTTGAGCAGTTTATCACTCGCGCTATTTTGCGCATCGCACTGTTTTGTCCAGTTTATCACACGCGCTCTTTTGCACATCACACTGTTTTGTGCAGTTCACACTAGCGCAATTTTGCGCATCGCACTGTTTCGTGCAGTTCACACTCCCGCTATTTTGCGCATTGCACTGTTTTGTGCTGTTCACACTCGCGCTATTTTGCCGATCACACTGTTTTGTGCAGTTTATCACTCGCGCTATTTTACGCATCGCACTGTTTTGCGCAGTTGACACTCATGCTATTTTGCGCATCGCACTGTTTTGTGGAGTTGACACTCGCGCTATTTTGCGCATCGCACTGTTTGGTGCAGTTCACACTCGCACTATTTTGCGCATCGCACTGTTTCGTGTAGTTTACACTCGCGCTATTTTGCGCATCGCACTGTTTTGTGCAGTTCATCACTCCCGCTATTTTGCGCGTCGCACTATTTTGTGCAGTTTATCACTCGCGCTATTTTGCGCATCGCACTGTTTTGTCCAGTTTATCACACGCGCTCTGTTTCACATCGCACTGTTTTGTGCAGTACGCACTCGCGCTATTTTGCACATCGCACTGTTTTGTGCAGTTGACACTCACGCTATTTTTCGCATCGCACTGTTTTGTGTAGTTTATCACTCGCGCAATTTTGCGCATCGCACTGTTTTGTGCAGTTTACACTCGTGCTATTTTGCCGTTCGCACTATTTTGTGCAGTTTATCACTCGCGCTATTTTGCGCATCGCACTGTTTTGTGCTGTTTATCACTCGCGCTATTTTGCGCATCGCACCGTTTTGAGCAGTTTATCTCTCGCGCTATTTTGCGCATCGCACTCTTTTGTGCAGTTCACACTCGCGCTATTTTGCGCATCGCACTGTTTTGTGGAGTTTACACTCGCCCTATTTTGCGCATCGGACTGTTTTGTGCAGTTCACACTCGGCTATTTTGCGCATCGCACTATTTTGTGCAGTTTACACTCGAGCTATTTTGCCGATCGCACTGTTTTGTGCAGTTTATCACTCGCGCTATTTTGCGCATCGCACTGTTTTGTGCAGTTCACACTCGCGCTATTTTGCGCATCGCACTGTTTTGTGCAGTTTATCACTCGCGCTATTTGCGCATCGCACTGTTTTGTGCAGTTGACTCGCGCTATTTTGCGCATCGCACTGTTTTGTGCAGTTCACACTCGCGCTATTTTGCGCATCGCACTGTTTTGTGCAGTTTACACTCGCGCTATTTTGCGCATCGCACTGTTTTGTGCAGTTTACACTCGCGCTATTTTGCGCATCGCACTGTTTTGTGCAGTTCCCACTCGCGCTATTTGCGCATCGCACTGTTTTGTGCAGTTCACACTCGCGCTATTTTGTGCATCGCACTGTTTTGTGCAGTTGACACTCGCGCTATTTTGCCGATCGCACTACTTTGTGCAGTTTATCACTCGCGCTATTTTGCGCATCGCACTGTTTTGTGCAGTTGACACTCGCGCTATTTTGCGCATCGCACTGTTTTGTGCAGTTCACACTCGCGCTATTTTGCCGATCGCACTGTTTTGTGCAGTTGACACTCGCGCTATTTTGCGCATCGCACTGTTTTGTGGAGATGACACTCGCGCTGTTTTGCGCATCGCACTGTTTTGTGCAGTATACACTCGCGCAATTTTGCGCATCGCACTGTTTTGTGCAATTCATCACTCCCGCTATTCTGCGCATGTCATTATTTTGTGCAGTTTATCACTCGCCTATTTTGCGCATCGCACTATTTTGTCCAGTTTACACTCGCGCTTTTTTGCCGTTTGCAGTATTTTGTGCAGTTTATCACTTGCGCTATTTTGTGCATTGCACTGTTTTGTGCAGTTTATCACTCACGCTATTTTGCGCATCGCACTGTTTTGTGCAGTTGACAATCGCGCTATTTTGCGCATCGCACTGTTTTGTGCAGTTCACACTCGCGCTACTTTGCGCATCGCACTGTTTTGTGCAGTTGACACTCGCGCTATTTTGCCGATCGCACTGTTTTGTGCTGTTTATCACTCCGCGCTATTTTTGCGCGCGCACTGTTTGTTGCAGTTGACACTCGCGCTATTTTGCGCATCGCACTCTTTTGTGCAGTTCACACTTGCGCTATTTTGCCGATCGCACTGTTTTGTGAAGTTTATCACCCGCGCTATTTTACGCATCGCACTGTTTTGTGCAGTTGACACTCGCGCTATTTTGCGCATAGCACTGTTTTGTGGAGTTGACACTCGCGCTGTTTTGCGCATCGCACTGTTTTGTGCAGTTTACACTCGCGCAATTTTGCGCATCGCACTGTTTTGTGCAGTTCATCACTCCCGCTATTTTGCGCATCTCACTATTTTGTACAGTTTATCACTCGCGCTATTTGGCGCATCGCACTGTTTTGTCCAGTTTACATTCGTGCTTTTTTTCCGTTTGCACTATTTTGTGCAGTTTATGACTCGCGCTATTTTGCGCATCGCACTATTTTGTGCAGTTCACACTCGCGCTATTTTGCCGATCGCACTGTTTTGTGAAGTTTATCATCCGCGTTATTTTACGCATCGCACCGTTTTGTGCAGTTGACACTCGCGCTATTTTGGCCATCGCACTGTTTTGTGGAGTTGACACTCGCGCTGTATTGCGCATCGCACTGTTTTGTGCAGTTTACACTCGCGCAATTTTGCGCACCGCACTGTTTTGTGCAGTTCATCACTCCGCTATTTTGCGCATCTCACTATTTTGCAGTTTATCACTCGCGCTATTTTGCGCATCGCACTGTTTTGTCCAGTTTACATTCTCGCTTTTTGCCGTTTGCACTATTTTGTGCAGTTTATCACTCGCGCTATTTTGCGCATCGCACTGTTTTGTGCAGTTAATCACTCGCGTTATTTTGCGCATCGCACTGTTTTGTGCAGTTGACACTCGCGCTATTTTGCGCATCGCACTGTTTTGTGCAGTTCACACTCGCGCTATTTTGTGCATCGCACTGTTTTGTGCAGTTGACACTCGCGTTATTTTGCCGATCGCACTATTTTGTGCAGTTTATCACTCGCGCTATTTTGCGCATCGCACTGTTTTGTGCAGTTGACACTCGCGCTATTTTGCGCATCGCACTATTTTGTGCAGTTCACACTCGCGCTATTTTGGCATCGCACTGTTTTGTGAGTTTACACCGCGCTATTTTACATCGCACTGTTTTATGCAGTTGACAGTCGCGCTATTTTGCGCATCGCGCTGTTTTGTGGAGTTGACACTCGCGCTGTTTTGCGCATCGCACTGTTTTGTGCAGTTTACACTCGCGCATTTTGCGCATCGCACTGTTTTGTGCAGTTCATCACTCGCGCTATTTTGCGCATCTCACTATTTTGTGCAGTTATCACTCCGCTATTTTGCGCATCGCACTGTTTTGTCCAGTTGACATCGCGCTTTTTTCGTTTGCACTATTTTGTGCAGTTTCACTCGCGCTATTTTGCGCATCGCACTTTTGTTCAGTTCACTCGCGCTATTTTGCGATCGCACTGTTTTGTGAAGTTTATCACCCCGCTATTTTACGCATCGCACCGTTTTGTGTAGTTGACACTCGCGCTATTTTGCGCATCGCACTGTTTTGTGGAGTTAACACTCGCGCTGTTTTGCGCATCGTACTGTTTTGTGCAGTTTACACTAGCGCAATTTTGCGCATCCGCACTGTTTTGTGCAGTTCTCACTCCGCTATTTTGCGCATCTCACTATTTTTGTGCAGTTTACACTCGCGCTATTTTGCGCATCGCACTGTTTTCTCCAGTTGACATCGCGCTTTTTTGCCGTTTGCACTTTTGTGCAGTTTATCACTCGCGCTATTTTGTGATCGCACTGTTTTGTGCAGTTTATCACTCGCGCTATTTTGCGCATCGCACTGTTTCGTGCAGTTGAAAATCGCGCTATTTTGCGCATCGCACTGTTTTGTGAAGTTCACACTCGCACTATTTTGCGCATTGCACTGTTTTGTGCAGTTCACACTCGCGCTATTTTGCCGATCGCACTGTTTTTTGCAGTTTATCACTCGCGCTATTTTGCGCATCACACTGTTTTGTGCAGTTGACACTCGCGTTATTTTGCGCATCACACTGTTTTGTGCAGTTCACACTCGCGCTATTTTGCGCATCGCACTGTTTTGTGCAGTTGACACTCGCGTTATTTTGCGCATCGCACTGTTTTGTGTAGTTCACACTCGCGCTGTTTTGCGCATCGCACTGTTTTGTGCAGTTGACGCTCGCGCTATTTTGCCGATCGCACTATTTTGTGCAGTTTATCACTCGCGCTATTTTGCGCATCGCACTGTTTTGTGGAGTTGACACTCGCGCTGTTTTGCGCATCGCACTGTTTTGTGCAGTTCACACTCACGCTATTTTGCCGATCGCACTGTTTTGTGAGTTATCACCCGCTATTTTACGCATCGCACTGTTTTGTGGAGTTGACACTCGCGCTGTTTTGCGCATCGCACTGTTTTGTGCAGTTGACACTCGCGCATTTTGCGCATCGCACTGTTTTGTGCAGTTCATCACTCCCGCTATTTTGCGCATCTCACTGTTTTGTGCAGTTTACACTCGCGCTATTTGGCGCACAGCACTGTTTTGTCAGTTTACATCGCGCTTTTTTCCGTTTGGACTATTTTGTGCAGTTTACACTCGCGCTATTTTGCGCATCGCACTGTTTTGTGCAGTTCACACTCGCGCTATTTTGCCATCGCACTGTTTTTTGAGTTATCACCGCGCTATTTTACGCATCGCACTGTTTTGTGCAGTTGACACTCGCGCTATTTTGCGCATCGCACTGTTTTGTGGAGTTGACACTCGCGCTGTTTTGCGCATCGCACTGTTTTGTGCAGTTACACTCGCGCAATTTTGCACGCATTGTTTTGTGCAGTTCATCACTCCGCTATTTTGCGCATCTACTATTTTGTGCAGTTCATCACTCGCGCTATTTTGCGCATCGCACTGTTTTGTCCAGTTTACATCGCGCTTTTTGCCGTTTGCACTATTTTGTGCAGTTATCACTCGCGCTATTTTGCGCCTCGCACTGTTTTGTGCAGTTATCACTCGCGTTATTTTGCGCATCGCGCTGTTTTGTGCAGTTTATCACTCGCGCTATTTTGCGCATCGCACTGTTTTGTGCAGTTTAACACTCGCGCTATTTTGCGCATCGCACTGTTTTGTGCAGTTGACACTCCCGCTATTTTGCGCGTCGCACTGTTTTGTGCAGTCGACACTCGCGCTATTTTTGCCGTCGCACTGTTTTGTGCAGTTTATCACTCGCGCTATTTTGCGCATCGCACAGTTTTGTGCAGTTGACACTCGCGCTATTTTGCGCATCACACTGTTTTGTGCAGTTCACACTCGCGCTATTTTGTGCATCGCACTGTTTTGTGCAGTTCACACTCGCGCTATTTTGCGCATCGCACTGTTTTGTGCAGTTGACGCTCGCGCTATTTTCCTGATCGCACTATTTTGTGCAGCTTATCACTCGCGCTATTTTGCGCATCGCACTGTTTTGTGCAGTTGACACTCGCGCTATTTTGTGCATCGCACTGTTTTGTGCAGTTCACACTCGCTCTATTTTGCCGATCGCACTATTTTGTGCAGTTTATCACTCGCGCTATTTTGCGCATCACACTGTTTTGTGCAGTTCACACTCGCGCATTTTGCCGATCGCACTGTTTTGTGAGTTTCACCCGCGCTATTTTACGCATCGCACTGTTTTGTGCAGTTGACACTCGCGCTATTTTGCGCATCGCACTGTTTTGTGGAGTTGACACTCGCGCTGTTTTGCGCATCGCACTGTTTTGTGCAGTTACACTCGCGCTATTTTGTGCACGCACTGTTTTGTGCAGTTCTCACTCCGCTATTTTGCGCATCTCACTATTTTGTGCAGTTTATCACTCGCGCTATTTTGCGCATCGCACTGTTTTGTCCTGTTACATCGCGCTTTTTTGCCGTTTGCACTATTTTGTGCAGTTATCACTCGCGCTATTTGCGCATCGCACTGTTTTGTGCAGTTATCACTTGCGTTATTTTGCGCATCGCGCTGTTTTGTGCAGTTGACACTCGCGCTATTTTGCGCATCGCACTGTTTGGTGTAGTTGACAATCGCGCTATTTTGCGCATCGCACTGTTTTGTGAGTTCACACTCGCGCTATTTTGCGCATCGCACTGTTTTGTGCAGTTGACACTCGCGCTATTTTGCCGATCGCACTGTTTGTGCAGTTATCGCTCGCGCTATTTTGCGCATCGCACAGTTTTGTGCAGTTGACACTCGCGTATTTTGCGCATCACTGTTTTGTGCAGTTCAAACTCGCGCTATTTTGTGCATCGCACTGTTTTGTGCAGTTCACACTCGCGCTATTTTGCGCATCGCACTGTTTTGTGCAGTTGACACTCGCGCTATTTTCCTGCGCACTATTTTGTGCAGCTTATCACTCGCGCTATTTTGCGCATCGCACTGTTTTGTGCAGTGACACTCGCGCTATTTTGTGCATCGCACTGTTTTGTGCAGTTCACACTCGCGCTATTTTGCCGATCGCACTGTTTTGTGAGTTTCACCGCGCTAATTTGCATCGCACTATTTTGTGCAGTTGACACTCGTGCTATTTTGCGCATCGCACTGTTTTGTGGAGTTGACACTCGCGCTGTTTTGCGCATCGCACTGTTTTGTGTAGTCTACACTCGCGCATTTTGCGCATCGCACTGTTTGTGCAGTTCATCATCGCTATTTTGTCAGTTTATCACTCGCGCTATTTTGCGCATCGCACTGTTTTGTCAGTTTACATCGCGCTTTTTGCCGTTTGCTCTATTTTGTGTGCAGTTATCACTCGCGCTATTTTGCGCATCGCACTGTTTTGTGCAGTTATCACCGCGCTATTTTGCGCATCGCACAATTTTAAGCAGTTTATCACTCGCGCTGTTTTGCACATCGCACTGTTTTGTGCCGTTGACAATCGCGCTATTTTGCGCATCGCACTGTTTTGTGCAGTTCACACTCGCGCTATTTTGCGCATCGCACTGTTTTGTGCAGTTGACACTCGCGCTATTTTGCCGATCGCACTGTTTTGTGCAGTTTATCACCCGCGCTATTTTGTGGATCGCACTGTTTTGTGCAGTTGACACTCGCGCTATTTTGCGCATCGCACTGTTTTGTGCAGTTCACACTCGCGCTATTTTGCGCATCGCACTGTTTTGTGCAGTTGACACTCGCGCTATTTTGCCGATCGCACTATTTTGTGCAGTTTATCACTCGCGCTTGCGCATCGCATGTTTTGTGCAGTTGACACTCGCGCTATTTTGCGCATCGGACGTTTTGTGCAGTTCATAGTCGCGCTATTTTGCCGATCGCACTGTTTTGTGAAGTTTATCACCCGTGCTATTTACGCATCGCACTGTTTTGTGCAGTTGACACTCACGCTATTTTGCGCATCGCACTGTTTTGTGGAGTTGACACTCGCGCTGTTTTGCGCATCGCACTGTTTTGTGCAGTTTACACTCGCTCAATTTTGCGCATCGCACTGTTTTGTGCAGTTCATCACTCCCGCTATTTTGCGCATCCCACTATTTTGTGCAGTTTATCACTCGCGCTATTTTGCGCATCGCACTGTGTTGTCCAGTTTACATTCGCGCTTTTTTGCCGTTTACACTATTTTCTGCAGTTTATCACTCGCGCTATTTTGTGCTTCGCACTGTTTTGTGCAGTTTATCACTCGCGCTATTTTCCGCATCGCACTATTTTGTGCAGTTGACAATCGCGCTATTTTGTGCATCGAACTGTTTTGTCCAGTTCACACTCGCGCTATTTTGCGCATCGCACTGTTTTGTGCAGTTGACACACGCGCTATTTTGCGCATCGCACTGTTTAGTGGAGTTGACACTCGCGCTGTTTTGCGCATCGCACTGTTTTGTGCAGTTTACACTCGCGCAATTTTGCGCATCGCACTGTTTTGTGCAGTTCATCACTCCCGCTATTTTGCGCATCTCACTATTTTGTGCAGTTTATCACTCGCGCTATTTTGCGCATGGCACTATTTTGTGCAGTTTATCACTCGCGCTATTTTGCGCATTGCACTGTTTTGTGCAGTTTATCACTCGCACTATTTTGCGCATCGCACTGTTTTGTGCAGTTAAGACTCGCGCTATTTTGCGCATCGCATTGTTTTGTGCAGTTGACACTCGCGCTATTTTGCCGATCGCACTGTTTTGTGCAGTTTATCACTCGCGTTATTTTGCGCATCGCACTGTTTTGTGTAGTTGACACTCGCGCTATTTTTTGCATCGCACTGTTTTGTGCAGTTCACACTCGCTATTTTGCGCATCGCACTGTTTTGTGCAGTTCACACTCGCGCTATTTTGCGCATCGCACTGTTTTGTGCAGTCGACACTCGCGTATTTTGCCGATCGCACTATTTTGTGCAGTTTATCACTCGCGCTATTTTGCGCATCACACTGTTTTGTGCAGTTCACACTCGCGCAATTTTGCCGATCGCACTGTTTTGTGAAGTTTATCACCCGCGCTATTTTACGCATCGCACTGTTTTGTGCAGTTGACACTCGCGCTATTTTGCGCATCGCACTGTTTTGTGGAGTTGACACTCGCGCTGTTTTGCGCATCGCACTGTTTTGTGCAGTTTACACTCGCGCTATTTTGTGCACCGCACTGTTTTGTGCAGTTCATCACTCCCGCTATTTTGCGCATCTCACTATTTTGTGCAGTTTATCACTCGCGCTATTTTGCGCATCGCACTGTTTTGTCCAGTTTACATTCGCGCTTTTTTGCCGTTTGCACTATTTTGTGCAGTTTATCACTCGCGCTATTTTGCGCATCGCACTATTTTGTGCAGTTTATCACTCGCGTTATTTTGCGCATCGCGCTGTTTTGTGCAGTTTATCACTCGCGCTATTTTGCGCATCGCATTGTTTGGTGCAGTTGACAATCGCGCTATTTTGCGCATCGCACTGTTTTGTGAAGTTCACACTCGCGCTATTTTGCGCATCGCACTGTTTTGTGCAGTTGACACTCGCGCTATTTTGCCGATCGCACTGTTTTGTGCAGTTTATCGCTCGCGCTATTTTGCGCATCGCACAGTTTTGTGCAGTTGACACTCGCGTTATTTTGCGCATCACACTGTTTTGTGCAGTTCACACTCGCGCTATTTTGTGCATCGCACTGTTTTGTGCAGCTCACACTCGCGCTATTTTGCGCATCGCACTGTTTTGTGCAGTTGACGCTCGCGGTATTTTCCTGATCGCACTATTTTGTGCAGCTTATCACTCGCGCAATTTTGCGCATCGCACTGTTTTGTGCAGTTGACACTCGCGCTATTTTGTGCATCGCACTGTTTTTTGCAGTTCACACTCGCGCTATTTTGCCGATCGCGCTGTTTTGTGAAGTTTATCACCCGCGCTAATTTATGCATCGCACTATTTTGTGCAGTTGACACTCGTGCTATTTTGCGCATCGCACTGTTTTGTGGAGTTGACACTCGCGCTGTTTTGCGCATCGCACTGTTTTGTGTAGTTTACACTCGCGCAATTTTGCGCATCGCACTGTTTTGTGCAGTTCATCACTCCCGCTATTTTGTGCAGTTTATCACTCGCGCTATTTTGCGCATCGCACTGTTTTGTCCAGTTTACATTCGCGCTTTTTTGCCGTTTGCTCTATTTTGTGTGCAGTTTATCACTCGCGCTATTTTGCGCATCGCACTGTTTTGTGCAGTTTATCACCCGCGGTATTTTGCGCATCGCACAATTTTAAGCAGTTTATCACTCGCGCTGTTTTGCACATCGCACTGTTTTGTGCCGTTGACAATCGCGCTATTTTGCGCATCGCACTGTTTTGTGCAGTTCACACTCGCGCTATTTTGCGCATCGCACTGTTTTGTGCAGTTGACACTCGCGCTATTTTGCCGATCGCACTGTTTTGTGCAGTTTATCACTCGCTATTTTGTGGATCGCACTGTTTTGTGCAGTTGACACACGCGCTATTTTGCGCATCGCACTGTTTTGTGCAGTTCACACTCGCGCTATTTTGCGCATCGCACTGTTTTGTGCAGTTGACACTCGCGCTATTTTGCCGATCGCACTATTTTGTGCAGTTTATCACTCGCGCTATTTTGCGCATCGCACTGTTTTGTGCAGTTGACACTCGCGCTATTTTGCGCATCGCACTGTTTTGTGCAGTTCATACTCGCGCTATTTTGCCGATCGCACTGTTTTGTGAAGTTTATCACCCGCGCTATTTTACGCATCGCACTGTTTTGTGCAGTTGACACTCACGCTATTTTGTGCATCGCACTGTTTTGTGGAGTTGACACTCGCGCTGTTTTGCGCATCGCACTGTTTTGGGCAGTTTACACTCGCGCAATTTTGCGCATCGCACTGTTTTGTGCAGTTCATCACTCCCGCTATTTTGCGCATCCCACTATTTTGTGCAGTTTATCACTCGCGCTATTTTGCGCATCGCACTGTGTTGTCCAGTTTACATTCGCCTTTTTCCCGTTTACACTATTTTCTGCAGTTCATCACTCCCGCTATTTTGCGCTTCGCACTGTTTTGTGCAGTTTATCACTCGCGCTATTTTCCGCATCGCACTATTTTGTGCAGTTGACAATCGCGCTATTTTGTGCATTGCACTGTTTTGTCCAGTTCACACTCGTGCTATTTTGCGCATCGCACTGTTTTGTGCAGTTGACACACGCGCTATTTTGCGCATCGCACTGTTTTGTGGAGTTGACACTCGCGCTGTTTTGCGCATCGCACTGTTTTGTGCAGTTTACACTCGCGCAATTTTGCGCATCGCACTGTTTTGTGCAGTTCATCACTCCCGCTATTTTGCGCATCTCACTATTTTGTGCAGTTTATCACTCGCGCTATTTTGCGCATCGTACTGTTTTGTGCAGTTTATCACTCGCGCTATTTTGCACATTTCACTGTTTTGTGCAGTTTATCACTCGCCCTATTTTGCGGATCGCACTGTTTTGTGCAGTTGACAATCGCGCTATTTTGCGCATCGCACTGTTTTGTGCAGTTCACACTCGCGCTATTTTGCGCATCGCATTGTTTTGTGCGGTTGACACTCGCGCTATTTTGCCGATCGCACTGTTTTGTGCAGTTTATCACTCGCGTTATTTTCCGCATCGCACTGTTTTGTGTAGTTGACACTCGCGCTATTTTGTGCATCGCACTGTTTTGTGCAGTTGACACACGCGCTATTTTGCGCATCGCACTGTTTTGTGCAGTTCACACTCGTGCTATTTTGCGCATCGCACTGTTTTGTGCAGTTGACACTCGCGCTATTTTGTCGATCGCACTATTTTGTGCAGTTTATCACTCGCGGTATTTTGCGCATCACACTGTTTTGTGCACTTCACACTCGCGCAATTTTGCCGATCGCACTGTTTTGTGAAGTTTATCACCCGCGCTATTTTACGCATCGCACTGTTTTGTGCAGTTGACACTCGCGCTATTTTGCGCATCGCACAGTTTTGTGGAGTTGACACTCGCGCTGTTTTGCGCATCGCACTGTTTTGTGCAGTCTACACTCGCGCAATTTTGCGCATCGCACTGTTTTGCGCAGTTCATCACTCCCGCTATTTTGCGCATCTCACGATTTTGTGCAGTTTATCACTCGCTCTATTTTGCGCATCGCAATGTTTTGTCCAGTTTACATTCGCACTTTTTTGCCGTTTGCACTATTTTGTGCAGTTTATCAGTCGCGCTATTTTGCGCATCGCACTGTTTTGTGCAGTTTATCACTCGCGCTATTTTGCGCATCGCACTGTTTTGTGCAGTTCACACTCGCGCTATTTTGCGCATCGCACTGTTTTGTGCAGTTCACACTCGCGCTATTTTGCCGATCGCACTGTTTTGTGCAGTTTATCACCTGCGCTGTTTTGCGCATCGCACTGTTTTGTGCAGTTGACACTCGCACTATTTTGCGCATCGCACTGTTTTGTGCAGTTGACACTGGCGCTATTTTGCGCATCGCACTGTTTTGTGCAGTTTACACTCGCACAATTTTGCGCATCGCACTGTTTTGTGCAGTTCATCACTCCCGCTATTTTGCGCGTCTCGCTATTTTGTGCAGTTTATCACTCACGCTATTTTGCGCATCGCACTGTTTTGTGCAGTTGACAATCGCGCTATTTTACGCATCGCACTGTTTTGTACAATTTATCGCTCGCGCTAGTTTGCGCATCGCACTGTTTTGTGCAGTTGACACACATGCTATTTTGCACATCGCACTGTTTTGTGCAGTTCACACTCGCGCTATTTTGCGCATCGCACTGTTTTGTGGAGTTGACACTCGCGCTATTTTGCGCATCGCACAGTTTTGTACAGTTTACACTCGCGATTTTTTGCCGTTTGCACTATTTTGTGCTGTTTATCACTCGCGCTATTTTGCGCATCGCACTGTTTTGTGTAGTTTATCAGTTGCGCTATTTTGCGCATCGCACTGTTTAGTGCAGTTTATCAGTCGCTCTATTTTGCGCATCGCACTGTTTTGTGCAGTTGACACTCGCGCTATTTTGCGCATCGCACTGTTTTGTTCAGTTCACACTCGCGCTATTTTGCGCATCGCACTGTTTTGTGCAGTTCACACTCGCGCTATTTTGTGCATCGCACTGTTTTGTGGAGTTGACACTCGCGCTATTTTGCGCATCGCACAGTTTTGTACAGTTTACAATCGCGATTTTTTGCCGTTTGCACTATTTTGTGCTGTTTATCACTCGCGCTATTTTGCGCATCGCACTGTTTTGTGTAGTTTATCAGTTGCGCTATTTTGCGCATCGCACTGTTTAGTGCAGTTTATCAGTCGCTCTATTTTGCGCATCGCACTGTTTTGTGCAGTTTATCACTCGTGCTATTTTGTGCATCGCACTGTTTTGTGCGGTTTATCACTCGCGCTATTTTGCGCATCGCACTGTTTTGTGCAGTTCACACTCGCGCTATTTTGCGGATCGCACTGTTTTGTGCAGTTTATCACTCGCGCTATTTTGCGCATCGCACTGTTTTGTGCAGTTCACACTCGCGCTATTTTGCGCATCGCACTGTTTTGTGCAGTTTATCACTCGCGCTATTTTGCGCATCGCACTGTTTTGTGCAGTTCACACTCGCGCTATTTTGCGCATCGCACTATTTTGTGCAGTTGGCACTCGCGCTATTTTACCGATCGCATTGTTTTGTGCAATTTATCAATCGTGCTATTTTGCGCATCGCACTGTTTTGTGCAGTTCACACTCACGCTATTTTTCCGATCGCACTCTTTTGTGCAGTTTATCACTCGCGCTATTTTGCGCATCGCACTGTTTTGTGCAGTTGACACTCGCGCTATTTTGCGCATCGCACTGTTTTGTGCAGTTCACACTCGCGCTATTTTGCGCATCGCACTGTTTTGTGCAGTTGGCACTCGCGCTATTTTGCCGATCGCATTGTTTTGTGCAATTTATCACTCGTGCATTTTGCGCATCGCACTGTTTTGTGCAGTTGACACTCGCGCTATTTTGCGCATCGCATGTTTTGTGCAGTTCACACTCGCGCTATTTTGCGCATCGCACTGTTTTATGGAGTTGACACTCGCGCTATTTTGCGCATCGCCAGTTTTTTTGTGCAGTTTACACTCGCGCCATTTTGCGCATCGCACTGTTTTGTGTAGTTCGTCACTTCCGCTATTTTGCGCGTCGCACTATTTTGCGCAGTTTATCACTCGCGCTATTTTGCGGCATCGCATTGTTTTGTCCAGTTTCTCACACAGGCACTTTTGCACATCGCACTGTTTTGTGCAGGTCACAATCGCGCTATTTTGCACATCGCACTGTTTTGTGCAGTTCACACTCACGCTATTTTTCGCATCGCACTGTTTTGTGCAGTTTTCACTCGCTCTATTTTGCGCATCGCACTGTTTTGTGCAGTTTCCACTCGCGCTATTTTGCCGTTTGCACTGTTTTTTCAGTTTATCACTCGCGCTATTTTGCGCATTGCACTATTTTGTGCAGTTATCACTCGCGCTATTTTGCGCATCGCACTGTTTTGTGCAGTTGACAATCGCGCTATTTTGCGCATTGCACTGTTTTGTGCAGTTCACACTCGCGCTATTTTGCCGATCGCACTGTTTTGTGCAGCTTATCACCCGCGCTTATTTGCGCATCGCACTGTTTTGTGCAGTGACCACTCGCGCTATTTTGCGCATCGCACTATTTTGTGGAGTTGACACTCGCGCTGTTTTTGCGCATCGCACTGTTTTGTGCAGTATACAGTCGCGCTATTTTGCGCATCGCACTGTTTTGTGCAGTTCATCACTCCCGCTATTTTGCGCGTCTCACTATTTTGTGCAGTTTATCACTCACGCTATTTTGCGCATCGCACTGTTTTGTGCAGTTGACAATCGCGCTATTTTAAGCATCGCACTGTTTTGTGCAATTTATCACTCGCGCTATTTTGCGCATCGCACTGTTTTGTGCAGTTGACACTCACGCTATTTTGCACATCGCACTGTTTTGTGCAGTTCACACTCGCGCTATTTTGCGCATCGCGCTGTTTTGTGCAGTTGACACTCGCGCTATTTTGCCGATCGCATTGTTTTGTGCAGTTTATCGCTCGCGTTATTTTGCGCATCGCACTGTTTTGTGCAGTTGACACTCGCGCTATTTTGCGCATCACACTGTTTTGTCCAGTTCACACTCGCGCTATTTTGTGCATCGCACTGTTTTGTGGGGTTGACACTCGCGCTATTTTGCGCATCGCACTGCTTTGTACAGTTTACAGTCGCGCTTTTTTGCCGTTTGCACTGTTTTGTGCAGTTTATCACTCGCGCTATTTTGCGCATCGCACTGTTTTGTGCAGTTTATCACTCGCGATATTTTGCGCATCGCACTGTTTTGTGCAGTTTATCACTCGCGCTATTTTGCACATCGCACTGTTTTGTGCAGTTTACACTCGCGCTATTTTGTGCATCGCACTGTTTTGTGCTGTTTATCACTCGCGCTATTTTGCGCATCGCACTGTTTTGTGCAGTTCACACTCGCGCTATTTTGCGGATCGCACTGTTTTGTGCAGTTTATCACTCGCGCTATTTTGCGCATCGCACTGTTTTGTGCAGTTTATCACTCGCGCTATTTTGCGCATCGCACTATTTTGTGCAGTTCACACTCGCGCTATTTTGCGCATCGCACTGTTTTCTGCAGTTGACACTCGCGCTATTTTGCACATCGCATTGTTTTGTGCAATTTATCACTCGTGCCATTTTGGGCATCGCACTGTTTTGTGCAGTGACACTCGCGCTATTTTGCGCATCGCACGTTTTGTGCAGTTCACACTCGCGCTATTTTGCGCATCGCACTGTTTTGTGGAGTTGACACTCGTGCTGTTTTGCGCATCGCACTGTTTTGTGCAGTTTACACTCGCGCAATTTTGCGCATCGCACTGTTTTGTGCAGTCATCACTCCCGCTATTTTGCGCATCTCACTATTTTGTGCAGTTTATCACTCGCTCTATTTTGCGCATCGCACTGTTTTGTGCAGTTCACACTCGCGCTATTTTGCGCATCGCACTATTTTGTGCAGTTGGCACTCGCGCTATTTTACCGATCGCATTGTTTTGTGCAATTTATCAATCGTGCTATTTTGCGCATCGCACTGTTTTGTGCAGTTCACACTCACGCTATTTTTCCGATCGCACTCTTTTGTGCAGTTTATCACTCGCGCTATTTTGCGCATCGCACTGTTTTGTGCAGTTGACACTCGCGCTATTTTGCGCATCGCACTGTTTTGTGCAGTTCACACTCGCGCTATTTTGCGCATCGCACTGTTTTGTGCAGTTGGCACTCGCGCTATTTTGCCGATCGCATTGTTTTGTGCAATTTATCACTCGTGCCATTTTGCGCATCGCACTGTTTTGTGCAGTTGACACTCGCGCTATTTTGCGCATCGCACTGTTTTGTGCAGTTCACACTCGCGCTATTTTGCGCATCGCACTGTTTTATGGAGTTGACACTCGCGCTATTTTGCGCATCGCACAGTTTTGTGCAGTTTACACTCGCGCCATTTTGCGCATCGCACTGTTTTGTGTAGTTCGTCACTTCCGCTATTTTGCGCGTCGCACTATTTTGCGCAGTTTATCACTCGCGCTATTTTGCGCATCGCATTGTTTTGTCCAGTTTCTCACACAGGCACTTTTGCACATCGCACTGTTTTGTGCAGGTCACAATCGCGCTATTTTGCACATCGCACTGTTTTGTGCAGTTCACACTCACGCTATTTTTCGCATCGCACTGTTTTGTGCAGTTTATCACTCGCTCTATTTTGCGCATCGCACTGTTTTGTGCAGTTTCCACTCGCGCTATTTTGCCGTTTGCACTGTTTTTTTCAGTTTATCACTCGCGCTATTTTGCGCATTGCACTATTTTGTGCAGTTTATCACTCGCGCTATTTTGCGCATCGCACTGTTTTGTGCAGTTGACAATCGCGCTATTTTGCGCATTGCACTGTTTTGTGCAGTTCACACTCGCGCTATTTTGCCGATCGCACTGTTTTGTGCAGCTTATCACCCGCGCTATTTTGCGCATCGCACTGTTTTGTGCAGTTGACACTCGCGCTATTTTGCGCATCGCACTATTTTGTGGAGTTGACACTCGCGCTGTTTTGCGCATCGCACTGTTTTGTGCAGTATACAGTCGCGCTATTTTGCGCATCGCACTGTTTTGTGCAGTTCATCACTCCCGCTATTTTGCGCGTCTCACTTTTTGTGCAGTTTATCACTCACGCTATTTTGCGCATCGCACTGTTTTGTGCAGTTGACAATCGCGCTATTTTAAGCATCGCACTGTTTTGTGCAATTTATCACTCGCGCTATTTTGCGCATCGCACTGTTTTGTGCAGTTGACACTCACGCTATTTTGCACATCGCACTGTTTTGTGCAGTTCACACTCGCGCTATTTTGCGCATCGCGCTGTTTTGTGCAGTTGACACTCGCGCTATTTTGCCGATCGCATTGTTTTGTGCAGTTTATCGCTCGCGTTATTTTGCGCATCGCACTGTTTTGTGCAGTTGACACTCGCGCTATTTTGCGCATCACACTGTTTTGTCCAGTTCACACTCGCGCTATTTTGTGCATCGCACTGTTTTGTGGGGTTGACACTCGCGCTATTTTGCGCATCGCACTGCTTTGTACAGTTTACAGTCGCGCTTTTTTGCCGTTTGCACTGTTTTGTGCAGTTTATCACTCGCGCTATTTTGCGCATCGCACTGTTTTGTGCAGTTTATCAGTCGCGATATTTTGCGCATCGCACTGTTTAGTGCAGTTTATCAGCCGCGCTATTTTGCGCATCGCACTGTTTTGTGCAGTTTATCACTCGCGCTATTTTGTGCATCGCACTGTTTTGTGCGGTTTATCACTCGCGCTATTTTGCGCATCGCACTGTTTTGTGCAGTTCACACTCGCGCTATTTTGCCGATCGCACTCTTTTGTGCAGTTTATCACTCGCGCTATTTTGCGCATCGCACTGTTTTGTGCAGTTGACACTCGCGCTATTTTGCGCATCGCACTATTTTATGCAGTTCACACTCGCGCTATTTTGCGCATCGCACTGTTTTCTGCAGTTGGCACTCGCGCTATTTTGCCGATCGCATTGTTTTGTGCAATTTATCACTCGTGCCATTTTGGGCATCGCACTGTTTTGTGCAGTTGACACTCGCGCTATTTTGCGCATCGCACTGTTTTGTGCAGTTCACACTCGCGCTATTTTGCGCATCGCACTGTTTTGTGGAGTTGACACTCGTGCTGTTTTGCGCATCGCACTGTTTTGTGCAGTTTACACTCGCGCAATTTTGCGCATCGCACTGTTTTGTGCAGTTCATCACTCCCGCTATTTTGCGCATCTCACTATTTTGTGCAGTTTATCACTCGCTCTATTTTGCGCATCGCACTGTTTTGTCCAGTTTACATTCGCACTTTTTTGCCGTTTGCACTATTTCGTGCAGTTTATCACCCGCGCTATTTTGCGCATCGCACTGTTTTGTGAAGTTTACCACTCGCACTATTTTTCGCATCGCACTGTTTTGTGCAGTTTATCACTCGCGCTATTTTGCGCATCGCACTGTTTTGTGCAGTTGACAATCGCGCTATTTTGCGGATCGCACTGTTTTGTGCAGTTCACACTCGCGCTATTTTGCGCATCGCACTGTTTTGTGCAGTTGACACTCGCGCTATTTTGCGCATCGCACTGTTTTGTGGAGTTGACACTTGCGCTATTTTGCGCATCGCACTGTTTTATGTAGTTTACACACGCGCAATTTTGCGCATCGCACTGTTTTGTGCAGTTCATCACTCCCGCTATTTTGCGCGTCTCACTATTTTGTGCAGTTTATCACTCACGCTATTTTGCGCATCGCACCGTTTTGTGCAGTTGACAATCGCGCTATTTTACGCATCGCACTGTTTTGTGCAATTTATTGCTCGCGCTAGTTTGCGCATCGCACTGTTTTGTGCAGTTGACACTCACGCTATTTTGCACATCGCATTGTTTTGTGCAGTTCACACTCTCGCTATTTTGCGCATCGCGCTGTTTTGTGCAGTTGACACACGCGCTATTTTGCCGATCGCATTGTTTTGTGCAGTTTATCACTCGCGCGATTTTGCGCATCGCACTGTTTTGTGCAGTTGACACTCGCGTTATTTTGCGCATCGCACTGTTTTGTCCAGTTCACACTCGCGCTATTTTGTGCATCGCACGGTTTTGTGGAGATGACACTCGCGCTATTTTGCGCATCGCACTGTTTTGTACAGTTTACACTCGCGCTTTTTTGCCGTTTGCACTGTTTTGTGCAGTTTATCACTCGCGATATTTTGCGCATCGCACTGTTTGGTGCAGTTTATCAGTCGCGCTATTTTGCGCATCGCACTGTTTAGTGCAGTTTATCAGTCGCTCTATTTTGCGCATCGCGCTGTTTTGTGCAGTTTATCACTCGCGCTATTTTGTGCATCGCACTGTTTTGTGCGGTTTATCACTCGCGCTATTTTGCGCATCGCACTGTTTTGTGCAGTTCACACTCGCGCTATTTTGCGGATCGCACTCTTTTGTGCAGTTTATCACTCGCGCTATTTTGCGCATCGCACTGTTTTGTGCAGTTCACACTCGCGCTATTTTGCGCATCGCACTGTTTTGTGCAGTTTATCACTCGCGCTATTTTGCGCATCGCACTGTTTTGTGCAGTTGACACTCGCGCTATTTTGCGCATCGCACTGTTTTGTGCTGTTGACACTCGCGCTATTTTGCGCATCGCACTGTTTTGTGCAGTTGACACTCGCGCTATTTTGCGGATCGCACTGTTTTGTGCAGTTTATCACTCGCGCTATTTTGCGCATCGCACTGTTTTGTGCAGTTGACACTCGCGCTATTTTGCGCATCGCACTGTTTTGTGCAGTTCACACTCGCGCTGTTTTGCGCATCGCACTGTTTTGTGGAGTTGACACTCGCGCTATTTTGCGCATTGCACAGTTTTGTGCAATTTACACTCGCGCAATTTTGCGCATCGCACTGTTTTGGGCAGTTCGTCACTTCCGCTATTTTGCGCATCACACTATTTTGTGCAGTTTATCACTCGCGCTATTTTGCGCATCGCACTGTTTTGTGCGGTTGACACTCGCGCTATTTTGCGCATCGCACTATTTTGTGCAGTTCACACTCGCGCTATTTTGCGCATCGCACTGTTTTGTACAGTTGACACTCGCGCTATTTTGCCGATCGCACTGTTTTGTGCAGTTTATCACTCGCGCTATTTTGCGCATCGCACTGTTTTGTGCAGTTGACACTCGCGCTATTTTGCGCATCGCACTGTTTTGTACAGTTCACACTCGCGCTATTTTGCGGATCGCACTGTTTTGTGCAGTTTATCACTCGCGCTATTTTGCGCATCGCACTATTTTGTGCTGTTGACACTCGCGCTATTTTGCGCATCGCACTGTTTTGTGCAGTTGACACTCGCGCTATTTTGCGCATCGCACTGTTTTGTGCAGTTCACACTCGCGCTATTTTGCACATCGCACTGTTCGTGCAGTTTACACTCGCGCTATTTTGCGCATCGCACCGTTTTGTGCAGTTCCTCACTCCCGCTATTTTGCGCGTCGCACTATTTTGTGCAGTTTATCACTCGCGCTATTTTGCGCATCGCACTGTTTTGTCCAGTTTATCACACGCGCTTTTTTGCACATCGCACTGTCTTGTGCAGTTCACACTCGCGTTGTTTTGCACATCGCACTGTTTTCTGCAGTTCACACACGCTATTTTTCGCATTGCACTTTTTTGTGCGATTTATCACTCGCGCTATTTTGCGCATCGCGCTGTTTTCTGCAGTTGACACTCGCGCTATTTTGCTGATCGCACTGTTTTGTGCAGTTTATCACTCGTGCTATTTTGCGCATCGCATTGTTTTGTGTAGTTCACACTCGCACTATTTTTCGCTTCGCACTGTTTTTGCAGTTTATCACTCGCGCTATCTTGCCCATCGCACTGTTTTGTGCAGTTTACATTCGCGCGATTTTGTCGTTCGCACTGTTTTGTACAGTTTATCATTCGCGCTTTTACGCATCGCACTGTTTTGTGCAGTTGACACGCGCTATTTTGCACATCGCACTATTTCGTGCGGTTTACACTCGCGCTATTTGGCACATCGCACTGTTTTCTGCAGTTCATCACTCCCGCTATTTTGCGCGTCGCACTATTTTGTGCAGTTTATCACTCGTGCTATTTTGCGCATCGCACAGTTTTGTCCAGTTTATCACACGCACTCTTTTGCACATCGCACTGTTTTGTGCAGTTCACACTCGCGCTATTTTGCACATCGCACTGTTTTGTGCAGTTCACACTCACGCTATTTTTCGCATCGCACTGTTTTGTGCAGTTTATCACTCGCGCTATTTTGCGTGTCGCACTGTTTTGTGCAGTTTACACTCGCGCTATTTTGCTCATCGCACTGTTTTGTACAGTTTATCACTCGCGCTATTTTGCGCATCGCACTGTTTTGTGCAGTTGATCACTCACGCTGCTTTGCGCGTCGCACTATTTTGTGCAGTTCACACTCGCGCTATTTTGCCGATCGCACTGTTTTGTGCAGTTTATCACTCGCGCTGTTTTACGCATCGCACCGTTTTGTGCAGTTGACACTCGCGCTATTTTGCGCATCGCACTGTTTTGTGGAGTCGACACTCGCGCTATTTTGCGCATCGCAATGTTTTGTGCATTTCACACTCGCGCTATTTTGCACATCGCACTGTTTTGTGCAGTTTACACTCGCGATATTTTGCGCATCGCACTGTTTTGTGCACTTCATCACTCACGCTATTTTGCGCATCACACTATTTTGTGCAGTTTATCACTCGCGCTATTGTGCGCATCGCACTGTTTTTTCCAGTTTATCACACGCGCTCTTTTGCACATCGCACTGTTTTGTGCAGTTCACACTCACGCAATTTTGCGCATCGCACTATTTTGTGCAGTTCACACTCGCGCTATTTTGCGCATCGCACTGTTTTGTTCAAATGACACTCGCGCTATTTTCCGCATCGCACTGTTTTGTGCAGTTTACACTCGCGCAATTTTGAGCATCGCACTGTTTTGTGCAGTTCGTCACTTCCGCTATTTTGCACGTCGCACTATTTTGTGCAGTTTATCACTCGCGCTATTTTGCGCATCGCACTGTTTTGTGCGGTTGACACTCGCGCTATTTTGCGCGTCGCACTATTTTGTGCAGTTCACACTCGCGCTATTTTGCGCATCGCACTGTTTTGTACAGTTGACACTCGCGCTATTTTGTCGATCGCACTGTTTTGTGCAGTTTATCACTCGCGCTATTTTGCGCATCGCACTGTTTTGTGCAGTTGACACTCGCGCTATTTTGCGCATCGCACTGTTTTGTACAGTTCACACTCGCGCTATTTTGCCGATCGCACTGTTTTGTGCAGTTTATCACTCGCGCTATTTTACGCATCGCACTATTTTGTGCTGTTGACACTCGCGCTATTTTGCGCATCGCAGTGTTTTGTGGAGTTGACACTCGCGCTATTTTGCGCATCGCACTGTTTTGTGCAGTTCGCACTCGCGCTATTTTGCACATCGCACTGTTTCGTGCAGTTTACACTCGCGCTATTTTGCGCATCGCACCGTTTTGTGCAGTTCCTCACTCCCGCTATTTTGCGCGTCGCACTATTTTGTGCAGTTTATCACTCGCGCTATTTTGCGCATCGCACTGTTTTGTCCAGTTTATCACACGCGCTTTTTTGCACATCGCACTGTCTTGTGCAGTTCACACTCGCGTTGTTTTGCACATCGCACTGTTTTCTGCAGTTCACACACGCTATTTTTCGCATTGCACTTTTTGTGCGATTTATCACTCGCGCTATTTTGCGCATCGCGCTGTTTTCTGCAGTTGACACTCGCGCTATTTTGCTGATCGCACTGTTTTGTGCAGTTTATCACTCGTGCTATTTTGCGCATCGCATTGTTTTGTGTAGTTCACACTCGCACTATTTTTCGCTTCGCACTGTTTTGTGTAGTTTATCACTCGCGCTATCTTGCCCATCGCACTGTTTTGTGCAGTTTACATTCGCGCGATTTTGTCGTTCGCACTGTTTTGTACAGTTTATCATTCGCGCTATTTTACGCATCGCACTGTTTTGTGCAGTTGACACTCGCGCTATTTTGCACATCGCACTATTTCGTGCGGTTTACACTCGCGCTATTTGGCACATCGCACTGTTTTCTGCCGTTCATCACTCCGCTATTTTGCCGCGTCGCACTATTTTGTGCAGTTTATCACTCGTGCTATTTTGCGCATCGCACAGTTTTTGTCCAGTTTATCACACGCACTCTTTTGCACATCGCACTGTTTTGTGCAGTTCACACTCGCGCTATTTTGCACATCGCACTGTTTTGTGCAGTTCACACTCACGCTATTTTTCGCATCGCACTGTTTTGTGCAGTTTATCACTCGCGCTATTTTGCGTGTCGCACTGTTTTGTGCAGTTTACACTCGCGCTATTTTGCTCATCGCACTGTTTTGTACAGTTTATCACTCGCGCTATTTTGCGCATCGCACTGTTTTGTGCAGTTGATCACTCACGCTGCTTTGCGCGTCGCACTATTTTGTGCAGTTCACACTCGCGCTATTTTGCCGATCGCCTGTTTTGTGCAGTTTATCACTCGCGCTGTTTTACGCATCGCACCGTTTTGCAGTTGACACTCGCGCTATTTTGCGCATCGCACTGTTTTGTGGAGTCGACACTCGCGCTATTTTGCGCATCGCAATGTTTTGTGCATTTCACACTCGCGCTATTTTGCACATCGCACTGTTGTGCAGTTTACACTCGCGATATTTTGCGCATCGCACTGTTTTGTGCACTTCATCACTCACGCTATTTTGCGCATCACACTATTTTGTGCAGTTTATCACTCGCGCTATTGTGCGCATCGCACTGTTTTTTCCATGTTTATCACACGCGCTCTTTTGCACATCGCACTGTTTTGTGCAGTTCACACTCACAGCAATTTTGCGCATCGCACTATTTTGTGCAGTTCACACTCGCGCTATTTGCGCATCGCACTGTTTTGTTCAAATGACACTCGCGCTATTTTGCGCATCGCACTGTTTTGTGCAGTTTACACTCGCGCAATTTTGAGCATCGCACTGTTTTGTGCAGTTCGTCACTTCCGCTATTTTGCACGTCGCACTATTTTGTGCAGTTTATCACTCGCGCTATTTTGCGCATCGCACTGTTTTGTCCAGTTTCTAACACGGGCACTTTTGCACATCGCACTGTTTTTTGCAGGGCACAATCGCGCTATTTTGCACATCGCACTGTTTTGTGCAGTTCACACTCACGCTATTTTCCGCATCGCACTGTTTTGTGCAGTTTATCACTCGCTCTATTTTGCGCATCGCACTGTTTTGTGCAGTTTACACTCGCGCTATTTTGCCGTTTGCACTGTTTTGTGCAGTTTATCACTCGCGCTATTTTGCCCATCGCACTGTTTTGTGTAGTTTATCACTCGCGCTATTTTGCGCATCGCACTGTTTTGTGCAGTTGACACTCGCGCTATTTTGCGCATCGCACTATTTCGTGCAGTTGACACTCGCGCTATTATGCGCATCGCGCTGTATTGTGCAGTTGACACTCACGCTATTTTACTGGTCGCACCGTTTTGTGCAGTTTCTCACTCGTGCTAATTTGAGCGTCGCACTGTTTTGTGCAGTTTACCACTCGTGCTATTTTGCACATCGCACTGTTTTGTGGAGTTGACACTCGCGCTATTTTGCGTATCTTACTGTTTTGTGGAGTTTACACTCGCGCTATTTTGCGCATCACACTGTTTGGTGCAGTTCACACTCGCGCTATTTTGCGCATCGCACTGTTTCGTGCTGTTTACATTCGCGTTATTTTGCGCATCGCACTGTTTTGTGCAGTTCGTCACTCCCGCTATTTTGCGCGTCGCACTATTTTTTGCAGTTTATCACTCGCGCCATTTTGCGCATCGCACTGTTTTGTCCCGTTAATCACACGCGCACTTTTGCACATCGTACTATTTTGTGCAGTTCACACTCGCGCTATTTTGCACATCGCACTGTTTTGTGCAGTTCACACTCACGCTATTTTTCGCATCGCACTGTTTTGTGCAGTTTATCACTCACGCTATTTTGCGCATCGCACTGTTTTGTGCAGTTCACACTCACGCTATTTTGCGCATCGCACTGTTTTGTGCAGTTGACACTCGTGCTATTTTGCGCATCGCACTGTTTTGTGCAATTGACACTCGCGCTATTTTGCGCATCGGACTGTTTTGTGCAGTTTATCACGGGCGCAATTTTGCGCATCGCACTGTTTTGTGCAGTTTATTATCCGCGCTATTTTGCGCATCGCACTGCTTTGTGCAGTTCACCCTCGCGCTATTTTGCGCATCGCACTGTTTTGTGCAATTTATCACTCGCGCTATTTTGCGCATCGCACTGTTTTGTGCAGTTGATCACTCGCGCTGCTTTGCGCATCGCACTATTTTGTGCAGTTCACACTCGCGCTATTTTGCCGATCGCACTGTTTTGTGCAGTTTATCACTCGCGCTGTTTTACGCATCGCACCGTTTTGTACAGTTGACACTCGCGCTATTTTGCGCATCGCACTGTTTTGTGGAGTTGACACTCGCGCTATTTTGCGCATCGCAATGTTTTGTGCATTTCACACTCGCGCTATTTTGCACATCGCACTGTTTTGTGCAGTTTACACTCGCGATATTTTGCGCATCGCACTGTTTTGTGCAGTTCATCACTCACGCTATTTTGCGCATCGCACTATTTTGTGCAGTTTATCACTCGCGCTATTGTGCGCATCGCACTGTTTTTTCCAGTTTATCACACGCGCTCTTTTGCACATCGCACTGTTTTGTGCAGTTCACACTCGCGCAATTTTGCGCATCGCACTGTTTTGTGCAGTTCACACTCGCGCTATTTTGCCGATCGCACTGTTTTGTGCAGTTCATCACTCGCGCTATTTTCCGCATCGCACTGTTTTGTGCATTTCACACTCGCGCTATTTTGCCGATCTCACTGTTTTGTGCAGTTCATCACTCGCGCTATTTTACGCATCGCAATGTTTTGTGAAGTTGACACTCGCGCTGTTTTGCGCATCGCACTGTTTTGTGGAGTTGACACTCGCGCTATTTTGCGCATCGCACTGTTGGTGCAGTTCACACTTGCGCTATTTTGTGCATCGCACTGTTTCGTGCAGTTTACACTCGCGCTATTTTGCGCATCGCACTGTTTTGTGAAGTTCATGACTCTCGCTATTTTGTGTGTCGCACTATTTTGTGCAGTTGATCACTCGCGCTACTTTGCGCTTCGCACTGTTTTGTCCAGTTTATCACACGCGCTCTTTTGCACATCGCACTGTTTTGTGCAGTTCACGCTCGCGCTATTTTGCACATCGCACTGTTTTGTGCAGTACACACTCACGTTATTTTTCGCATTGCACTGTTTTGTGCAGTTTATCACTGGAGCTATTTTGCGCATCGCACTGTTTTGTGCAGTTTACACTCGCGCTATTTTGTCGTTCGAACTGTTTTGTGCAGTTTATCACTCGCGCTATTTTGCGCATCGCACTGTTTTGTGCAGTTTATCACTCACGCTATTTTGCGCATCGCACTGCTTTGTGCAGTTCACACTCGCACTATTTTGCGCATCGCGCTGTTTTGTGCAGTTTACACTCGCCCTATTTTGCGCATCGCACTGTTTTGTGCAGTTTGTCACTCGCGCTATTTTGCGCATCGCACTGCTTTGTGCAGTTCACACTTGAGCTATTTTGCGCATCACGCTGTTTTGTGCAGATTACAATCGCCCTATTTTGCGCATCGCTCTGTTTTGTGCAGTTTATCACTCGCTATTTTGCGCATCGCTCTGTTTTGTGCAGCTCACACTTGTGTTATTTTGCCGATCGCACTGTTTTGTGCAGTTTATCACTCGCGCTATTTTGCGCATCGCACTGTTTTGTGTGGTTGACACTCGCGCTATTGTGCGCATCGCACTGTTTTGTGCAGTTTATCACTCGCGCTATTTTGCGCATCGCACTGTTTTGTGCAGTTTATCAGCCGCGCTATTTTGTGCATCCCACTGTTTTGTGCAGTTCACCCTCGCGCTATTTTGCGCATCGCACTGTTTTGTGCATTTTACACTCGCGCTATTTTGCGCATCGCACTGTTTTGTGCAGTTTATCACTCGCGCTATTTTGCGCATCGCACTGTTTTGTGCAGTTTACACTCGTGCTATTTTGCCGATCGCACTGTTTTGTGCAGTTTATCACTCGCGCAATTTTGCGCATCACACTGTTTTGTGCAGTTCACACTCGCGCTATTTTGCCGATCGCACTGTTTCGTGTAGTTTATCACTCACGCTATTTTACGCATCGCACTGTTTTCTGCAGTTGACACTCCCGCTATTTTGCGCATCGCACCGTTTTGTGGAGTTGACACTCGCGCTATTTTGCGCATCGCACTGTTTTGTGCAGTTCACACTCGCGATATTTTGCCGATCGCACTGTTTCGTGTAGTTTATCACTCACGCTATTTTACGCATCGCACTGTTTTCTGCAGTTGACACTCCCGCTATTTTGCGCATCGCACCGTTTTGTGCAGTTCACACTCGCGATATTTTGCGCATCGCACTGTTTTGTGCAGTTCATCACTCCTGCTATTTTGCGCAACACACTATTTTGTGCAGTTTATCACTCGCGCTATTTTGCGCATCGCACTGTTTTGTCCAGTTTATCACACGCTCTCTTTTGCACATCGCATTGTTTTGTGCAGTTCACACTCGCACAATTTTGCGCATCGCACTGTTTTGTGCAGTTCACACTCCCGCTATTTTGCGCATCGCACTGTTTTGTGCAGTTCACACTCGCGCTATTTTGCCGATCGCACTGTTTTGTGCAGTTTATCACTCGCGCTGTTTTGCGCATCGCCTGTTTTGTGGAGTTGACACTCGCGCTATTTTGCGCATCGCACTGTTTTGTGCAGTTCACACTCGCGCTATTTTGCCGATCGCACTGTTTTGTGCAGTTCATCACTCGCGCTATTTTCCGCATCGCACTGTTTTGGGCATTTCACTCGCGCTATTTTGCCGATCGCACTGTTTTGTGCAGTTCATCACTCACGCTATTTTACGCATCGCAATGTTTTGTGAAGTTGACACTCGCGCTGTTTTGCGCATCGCACTGTTTTGTGCAGTTCACACTCGCGCTATTTTGCCGATCGCACTGTTTTGTGCAGTTCATCACTCGCGCTATTTTCCGCATCGCACTGTTTTGTGCATTTCACACTCGCGCTATTTTGCCGATCGCACTGTTTTGTGCAGTTCATCACTCGCGCTATTTTACGCATCGCAATGTTTTGTGAAGTTGACACTCGCGCTGTTTTGCGCATCGCACTGTTTTGTGGAGTTGACACTCGCGCTATTTTGCGCATCGCAATGTTTTGTGCATTTCACACTCGCGCTATTTGGCACATCGCACTGTTTTGTGCAGTTTACACTCGCGATATTTTGCGCATCGCACTGTTTTGTGCAGTTATCACTCACGCTATTTTGCGCATCGCACTATTTTGTGCAGTTTATCACTCGCGCATTGTGCGCATCGCACTGTTTTTTCCAGTTTATCACACGCGCTCTTTTGCACATCGCACTGTTTTGTGCAGTTCACTCGTGCAATTTTGCGCATCGCACTGTTTTGTGCAGTTCACACTCGCGCTATTTTGCCGATCGCACTGTTTTGTGCAGTTCATCACTCGCGCTATTTTCCGCATCGCACTGTTTTGTGCATTTCACACTCGCGCTATTTTGCCGACCGCACTGTTTTGTGCAGTCATCACTCGCGCTATTTTACGCATCGAAATGTTTTGTGAAGTTGAACACTCGCGCTGTTTTGCGCATCGCACTGTTTTGTGGAGTTGACACTCGCGCTATTTTGCGCATCGCACTGTTTGGTGCAGTTCACACTCGCGCTATTTTGCGCATCGCACTGTTTCGTGCAGTTTACACTCACGCTATTTTGCGCATCGCACTGTTTTGTGAAGTTCATGACTCTCACTATTTTGCGTGTCGCACTATTTTGTGCAGTTGATCACTCGCGCTACTTTGCGCTTCGCACTGTTTTGTCCAGTTTATCACACGCGCTCTTTTGCACATCGCACTGTTTTGTGCAGTTCACGCTCGCGCTATTTTGCACATCGCACTGTTTGTGCAGTACACACTCACGTTATTTTTCGCATTGCACTGTTTTGTGCAGTTTATCACTGGAGCTATTTTGCGCATCGCACTTTTGTGCAGTTTACACTCGCGCTATTTTGTCGTTCGAACTGTTTTGTGCAGTTTATCACTCGCGCTATTTTGCGCATCGCACTTTTGTGCAGTTTATCACTCACGCTATTTTGCGCATCGCACTGCTTTGTGCAGTTCACACTCGCACTATTTTGCGCATCGCGCTGTTTGTGCCAGTTTACACTCGCCCTATTTTGCGCATCGCACTGTTTTGTGCAGTTTGTCACTCGCGCTATTTTGCGCATCGCACTGCTTTGTGCAGTTCACACTTGAGCTATTTTGCGCATCACGCTGTTTTGTGCAGTTTACAATCGCCCTATTTTGCGCATCGCTCTGTTTTGTGCAGTTTATCACTCGCTATTTTGCGCATCGCTCTGTTTTGTGCAGCTCACACTTGTGTTATTTTGTCGATCGCACTGTTTTGTGTGGTTGGCACTCGCGCTATTGTGCGCATCGCACTGTTTTGTGCAGTTTATCACTCGCGCTATTTTGCGCATCGCACTGTTTTGTGCAGTTTATCAGCCGCGCTATTTTGCGCATCCCACTGTTTTGTGCAGTTCACCCTCGCGCTATTTTGCGCATCGCACTGTTTTGTGCAGTTTATCACTCGCGCTATTTTGCGCATCGCACTGTTTTGTGCAGTTTACACTCGTGCTATTTTGCCGATCACACTGTTTTGTGCAGTTTATCACTCGCGCAATTTTGCGCATCGCACTGTTTTGTGCAGTTCACACTCGCGCTATTTTGCTGATCGCACTGTTTCGTGTAGTTTATCACTCACGCTATTTTACGCATCGCACTGTTTTCTGCAGTTGACACTCCCGCTAATTTGCGCATCGCACTGTTTTGTGGAGTTGACACTCGCGCTATTTTGTGCATCGCACTGTTTTGTGCAGTTCACACTCGCGATATTTTGCGCATCGCACTGTTTTGTGCAGTTCATCACTCCCGCTATTTTGCGCATCACACTATTTTGTGCAGTTTATCACTCGCGCTATTTTGCGCATCGCACTGTTTTGTCCAGTTTATCACACGCTCTCTTTTGCACATCGCATTGTTTTGTGCAGTTCACACTCGCACAATTTTGCGCATCGCACTGTTTTGTGCAGTTCACACTCCCGCTATTTTGCGCATCGCACTGTTTTGTGCAGTTCACACTCGCGCTATTTTGCCGATCGCACTGTTTTGTGCAGTTTATCACTCGCGCTGTTTTGCGCATCGCACTGTTTTGTGGAGTTGACACTCGCGCTATTTTGCGCATCGCACTGTTTTGTGCAGTTCACACTCGCGCTATTTTGCGCATCGCACTGTTTCGTGCAGTTTACACTCGCGCTATTTTGCGCTTCGCACTGTTTTGTCCAGTTTATCACGCGCGCTCTTTTGCACATCGCACAGTTTTGTGCAGTTCACACTCCCGCTATTTTGCACATCGCACTGTTTTGTGCAGTACACACTCGCGCTATTTTTCGCATCGCACTGTTTTGTGCAGTTTATCACTCGCGCTATTTTGCGCATCGCACTGTTTTGTGCAGTTTACACTCGCGCTATTTTGTAGTTCGCACTGTTTTGTGCAGTTTATCACTCGCGCAATTTTGCGCATCGCACTGTTTTGTGCAGTTTATCACTCGCGCTATTTTGCGCATCGCACTGCTTTGTGCAGTTCACACTCGCACTATTTTGCGCATCGCGTTGTTTTGTGCAGTTTACACTCGCCCTATTTTGCGCATCGCACTGTTTTGTGCAGTTTATCACTCGCGCTATTTTGCGCATCGCAATGCTTTGTGCAGTTCACACTCGCGCTATTTTGCGCGTCGCGCTGTTTTGTGCAGTTTACACTCGCCCTATTTTGCGCATCGCGCTATTTTGTGCAGTTTATCACCCGCGCTATTTTGTGCATCGCACTGTTTTGTGAAGTTGACACTCCCGCTATTTTGCGCATCGCACTGTTTTGTGGAGTTGACACTCGCGCTATTTTGCACATCGCATTGTTTTGTCCAGTTCACACTGGCGCTATTTTGCGCATCGCACTGTTTTGTGCAGTTTACACTCGCGATATTTTGCGCATCGCACTCTTTTGTGCAGTTCATCACTCCCGCTATTTTGCGCATCGCACTATTTTGTGCAGTTTATCACTCGCGCTATTTTGCGCATCGCTCGGTTTTCTCCAGTTTATCACACGCTCTCTTTTGCACATCGCACTGTTTTGGGCAGTTCACACTCACGCAATTTTGTGCATCGCACTGTTTTGTGTAGTTCACACTCACGTTATTTTGCGCATCGCACTGTTTTGTGCAGTTCACACTCGCGCTATTTTGCCGATCGCACTGTTTTGTGTAGTTTATCACTCGCGCTATTTAACGCATCGCACTGTTTTGTGCAGTTGACACTCGCGCTATTTTGCGCATCGCACTGTTTTGTGCAGTTGACACTCGCGCTATTTTGCGCATCGCACTGTTTCGTGCAGTTTACACTCGCGCTATTTTGCGCATCGCATTGTTTTGTGCAGTTCATCACTCCCGCTATTTTGCGCGTCGCACTATTTTGTGCAGTTTATCACTCCCCCTATTTTGTGCATCGCACTATCTTGTCCGGTTTATCACACGCGCTCTTTTGCACATCGCACTGTTTTGTGCAGCTCACACTCGCGCTATTCTGCACATCGCACTATTTTGTGCAGTTCACACTGACACTTTTTTTCGCAACGCACTATTTTGTGCAGTTTATCACTCGCGCTATTTTGCGCATCGCACTGTTTTGTGCAGTTTACACTCGCGCTATTTTGCAGATCGCACTGTTTTGTGCAGTTTATCACTCGCGCTATTTTGCGCATCGCACTGTTTTGTGCAGTTTATCACTCGCGCTATTTTGCGCATGGCACTGTTTTGTGCAGTTCACACTCGCGCTATTTTGCGCATCGCACTGTTTTGTGCAGTTTATCACTCGCGCTATTTTGCGCATCGCACTGTTTTGTGCAGTTTATCACTCGCGCCGTTTTGCCGATCGCACTGTTTTGTGCAGTTTATCACTCGCTCTATTTTGCGCATCACACTGTTTTGTGCAGTTCACACTCGCGCTATTTTGCGCATCGCACTATTTTGTGCAGTTTATCACTCACGCTATTTTGCGCATCGCACTGTTTTGTACAGTTCACACTCGCGATATTTTGCGCATCGCACTGTTTTGTGCAGTTCACACTGGCGCTATTTTGCGCATCGCACTGTTTTGTGCAGTTGACACTCGTGCTATTTTGCAGTAGAATCCGTATAGGTGTTCGAGTGTTCGAACCCTAATGCATGAGAAATGGTAAATAAACATCGTATTTACAAATCTGCCACTATGCAGCAGAATCCGTATCGGTGTTCGAGTGTTCAAACCCTAATGCATGAGAAATGGTAAGTAAACACCGTATTTGCATATCTGCCACCGTGCAGGAGAATCCGTCTACGTGTTCGGGTGTTCAAACCCTAATGCATGAGCATTGGTAAGTAAACACCGTATATACATATCTGCCACTATGCAGTAGAATCCGTATAGGTGTTCGAGTGTTCGAACCCTAATGCATGAGAAATGGTAAGTAAACTCCGTATTTACATATCTGCCACCATGCAGGAGAATTAGTATAGGTGGTCGAGTGTTCAAAACCGTAATGCATGAGAAGTGGTAAGTAAACACCGTATTTATAGATCTGCCACTATATAGTAGAATCCGTATAGGTGTTCGAGTGTTCAAACCCTAATGCATGAGAAAAGGTAAGTAAATACCGTATTCAAATATCTGCCACCATGCAGGAGAATTAGTATAGGTGTTCGAGTGTTCAAACCGTAATGCACGAGAAATGGTAAGCAAACACCGCATTTACATATCTGCCACTATGTAGTAGAATCCGTATAGGTGTTCGAGTGCTCGAACCCCAATGTATGAGAAATGGTAAATAAACCCCGTATTTGCATATCTGCCACTATGCAGTAGAATCCGTATAGGTGTTCGAGTGTTCGAACCCTAATGCATGAGAAATGGTAAGTAAACACCGTATTTACATATCTGCCACTACGCAGCAGAATCCGTATCGGCGCTCGAGTGTTCAAACCCAAATGCATGAGAAAAGGTAAGTAAACACCGTATTTATATATCAGCCACCACGCAGGAGAATCCGTATAGGTGTTCGAGTGTTCAAACCCTAATGCATTAGAAATGGTAGATAAACACCGTATTTACAAATCTGCCACTATGCAGTAGAATCCGTATAGGTGTTCGAGTGTTCAAACCCTAATGCATGAGAAATGGTAAGTAAACACCGTATTTACATATCTACCACCGTGTTGGAGAATCCGTATAGGTGTTCAAGTGTTCAAACCCGAATGCACGAGAAATGGTAAGTAAACACCGTATTTACATATCTGCCATCATGCAGTAGAATCCGTATAGGTGTTCGAGTGTTCGAACCCTAATGCATGACAAATGGTAAGTAAACATCGTATTTACATTTCTGCCACTGTGCAGCAGAATCCGTATCGGTGTTCGAGTGTTCAAACCCTAATGCATGAGAAATGGTAAGTAAACACCGTATTTGCAAATCAACCACCGTGCAGGAGAATTCGTCTACGTGTTCGAGTGTTCAAACCCTAATGCATGAGAAATGGTAAGTAAACACCGTATATACATGACTGCCACTATGCAGTAGAATCCGTATAGGTGTTCAAGTGTTCAAACCTAATGCATGAGAAGTGGTAAGTAAACACCGTATTTACATATCTACCACTATGCAGTAGAATCCGTATAGTTGTTCGAGTGTTCAAACCCTAATGCATGAGAAATGGTAAGTAAACACCGTATTTACATATCTGCCACCATGCTGGAGAATTCGTATAGGTGTTCGAGTGTTCAAACCCTAATGCAAGAGAAATGGTAAGTAAACCCCGTATAACATATCTACCACTATGCAGTAGAATCCGTATAGGTGTTCGAGTGTTCGAACCCTAATGCATGAGAAATGGTAAATAAACACCGTATTTACATATCTGCCACTGTGCAGCAGAATCCGTATCGGTGTTCGAGTGTTCAAACCCTAATGCATAAGAAATGGTAAGTAAACACCGTATTTATATATCTGCCACCGAGCAGGAGAATCCGTCTAGGTGTTCGAGTGTTCAAACCCTAATGCATGAGAAATGGTAAGTAAACACTGTATTTACATATCTGCCACCATGCTGGAGAATTCGTATAGGTGTTCGAGTGTTCAAACCCTAACGCAAGAGAAATGGTAAGTAAACCCCGTATTTACATATCTACCACTATGCAGTAGAATCCGTATAGGTGTTCGAGTGTTCGAACCCTAATGCATGAGAAATGGTAAATAAACACCGTATTTACATATCTGCCACTGTGCAGCAGAATCCGTATCGGTGTTCGAGTGTTCAAACCCTAATGCATAAGAAATGGTAAGTAAACACCGTATTTATATATCTGCCACCGAGCAGGAGAATCCGTCTAGGTGTTCGAGTGTTCAAACCCTAATGCATGAGAAATGGTTAGTAAACACCGTATTTACATATCTACCACCGTGTTGGAGAATCCGTATAGGTGTTCGAGTGTTCAAACCCGAATGCACGAGAAATGGTAAGTAAACACCGTATTTACATATCTGCCACCATGCAGTAGAATCCGTATAGGTGTTCGAGTGTTCGAACCCTAATGCATGAGAAATGGTAAGTAAACATCGTATTTACATATCTGCCACTGTGCAGCAGAATCCGTATCGGTGTTCGAGTGTTCAAACCCTAATGCGTGAGAAAGGGTAAGTAAACACCGTATTTTCATATCAACCACCGTGCAGGAGAATTCGTCTACGTGTTCGAGTGTTCAAACCCTAATGCATGAGCAATGGTAAGTAAACACCGTATATACATGACTGCCACTATGCAGTAGAATCCGTATAGGTGTTCGAGGGTTCGAACCCTAATGCATGAGAAATGGTAAGTAAACACCGTATTTACATATCTGCCACCGTGATGGAGAATTCGTATAGGTGTTCTAGTGTTCAAACCCTAATGTAAGAGAAATGGTAAGTAAACCCCGTATTTACATATCTACCACTATACAGTAGAATCCGTATAGGTGTTCGAGTGTTCGAACCCAGATGCATGAGAAATGGTAAGTAAACACCGTATTTAAATATCAGCCACTATGCAGTGGAATCCGAATAGGTGTTCGAGTGCTCGAACCCTAACGCAAGAGAAATGGTAAATAAACACCGTATTTACATATCTGCCACCGTGCATAGAATCCGTATAGGTGTTCGAGTGTTTAAACCCTAATGCATGAGAAATGGTAAGTCTACACCGTATTTACATATCTGCTACTGTGCAGTAGAATCCGTATAGGTGTTCGAGTGTTCAAACCCTAATGCATGTGAAATGGTAAGTAAACACCGTATTTACATATCTGCCACCGTGATGGAGAATTCGTATAGGTGTTCTAGTGTTCAAACCCTAATGTAAGAGAAATGGTAAGTAAACCCCGTGTTTACATATCTACCACTATACAGTAGAATCCGTATAGGTGTTCGAGTGTTCGAACCCTAATGCATGAGAAATGGTAAATAAACACCGTATTTACATATCTGCCACTGTGCATCAGAATCCGTATCGGCGTTCGAGTGTTCAATCCCTAATGCACGAGAAATGGTAAGGAAACACCGTATTTATATATCTACCACCATGCAGGAGAATCCGTATAGGCGTTCGAGTGTTCGAACCCAGATGCATGAGAAATGGTAAGTAAACACCGTATTTACATATCTGCCACCGTGCTGGAGAATTCGTATAGGTGTTCGAGTGTTCAATCCCTAATGTAAGAGAAATGGTAAGTAAACCCCGTATTTACATATCTACCACTATACAGTAGAATCCGTATAGGTGTTCGAGTGTTCGAACCCTAATGCATGAGAAATGGTAAATAAACACCGTATTTACATATCTGCCACTGTGCAGCAGAATCTGTGTCGGTGTTCGAGTGTTCAAACCCAATGCATGAGAAATGGTAAGTAAACACCGTATTTACATATCTGCGACCGTGCAGGAGAATCCGTATACGTGTTCGAGTGTTGGAACCCTAATGCATTTGAAATGGTAAGTAAACGACGTATTTACATATCTGCCATTGTGCAGGAGAATCCGTAGAGGTGTTCGAGTGTTCAAACCCTAATGCATGAGAAATGGAAAGTAAACACCGTATTTACATATCTGCCACCTTGCAGGAGAATCCGTATAGGTGTTCGAGTGCTCGAACCCTAATGCATGAGAAATGGTAGGTAAACACCGTATGTACATGTCAGTAACCATGCAGGATAATCCGTATAGGTGTTCGAGTGTTCAAACTCTAATGCATGAGAAATGGTAAGTTAACACTGTATTTACATATCTGTTACTAGGCAGTAGAATCTGTATAGGTGCTCAGGTGTTCGAACCCTAATGCATGAGAAATGGCAAATAAACACCGTATTTACATATCTGCCACTATGTAATAGAATCCGTATAGGTGTTCGAGTGTTCGAACCCTAATGCATGGGAAATGGTAAGTAAACACCGTATTTACATATCTGCCACCGTGCAGGAGAATCCGTATAGGTCTTCGAGTGTTCAAACCCTAATGCATGAGAAGTGGTAAGTAAACACCGTATTTACATATCTGCCACCCTGCAGGGAATCCGTATCGGTGTTCGACTGTTCACAACCCAACGCAAGAGAAATGGTAAGTAAACACCGTATTTACATATCTGCCATATGCAGTAGAATCTGTATACATGTTCGAGTGTTCGAACCCTAATGCATAAGAAATGGTAAGTAACACCGTATTTACATATCTGCCACTGTGGCAGTAGATCCGTATTGGTGTTCGAGTGTTCAAACCCTAATGCAGGAAATGGTAAAACACCGTATTTACATATCTGCCACCGTGATGGAGAATTCGTATAGGTGTTCTAGTGTTCAAACCCTAATGTAAGAGAAATGGTAAGTAAACCCCGTATTTACATATCTACGACTATACAGTAGAATCCGTATAGGTGTTCGAGTGTTCGAACCCTAATGCATGAGAAATGTAAATAAACACCGTATTTACATATCTGCCACTGTGCATCAGAATCCGTATCGATCGGCGTTCGAGTGTTCAATCCCTAATGCACGAGAAATGGTAAGGAAACACCGTATTTATGTATCTACCACCATGCAGGAGAATCTGTATAGGCGTTCGAGTGTTCGAACCCAGATGCATGAGAAATGGTAAGTAAACACCGTATTTACATATCTGCCACCGTGCTGGAGAATTCGTATAGGTGTTCGAGTGTTCAAACCCTAATGTAAGAGAAATGGTAAGTAAACCCCGTATTTACATATCTACCACTATACAGTAGAATCCGTATCGGTGTTCGAGTGTTCAAACCCTAATGCATGAGAAATGGTAAGTAAACACCGTATTTACATCTCTGCGACCGTGCAGGAGAATCCGTATAGGTGTTCGAGTGTTGGAACCCTAATGCATTTGAAATGGTAAGTAAACGACGTATTTACATATCTGCCACTGTGCAGGAGAATCCGTATAGGTGTTCGAGTGTTCAAACCCTAATGCATGAGAAATGGAAAGTAAACACCGTATTTACATATCTGCCACCTTGCCGGAGAATCTGTATAGGTGTTCGAGTGCTCGAACCCTAATGCATGAGAAATGGTAGGTAAACACCGTATTTACATATCAGCCACCATGCAGGATAATCCGTATAGGTGTTCGAGTGTTCAAACCCTAATGGATGAGAAATGGTAAGTTAACACTGTATTTACATATCTGTTACTAGGCAGTAGAATCTGTATAGGTGCTCGAGTGTTCGAACCCTAATGCATGAGAAATGGCAAATAAACACCGTATTTACATATCTGCCACTATGCAATAGAATCCGTATAGGTGTTCGAGTGTTCGAACCCTAATGCATGGGAAATGGTAAGTAAACACCGTATTTACATATCTACCACCGTGCAGGAGAATCCGTATAGGTCTTCGAGTGTTCAAACCCTAATGCATGAGAAGTGGTAAGTAAACACCGTATTTACATATCTGCCACCCTGCAGGAGAATCCGTATCGGTGTTCGACTGTTCAAACCCTAATGCATGAGAAATGGTAAGTAAACACCGTATTTACATATCTGCCAATATGCAGTAGAATCTGTATACATGTTCGAGTGTTCGAACCCTAATGCATAAGAAATGGTAAGTAAACACCGTATTTACATATTTGCCACCTTGAAGGAGAATCCGTATAGTTGTTCGAGTGTTCAAAGCCTTATGCATGAGAAATGGTACGTAAACACCGTATTTACATATTTGCCACCATGCAGGAGAATCCGTATAGGTTTTCGACTGCTCGAACCCTAATGCATGAGAAATGGTAGGCAAACACCGTATTTACATATCTGCCACCATGCAAGAGAATCCGTATAGGTGTTCGAGTGTTCAAACCCTAATGGATGAGAAATGATAAGTTAACACCGTATTTACATATCTGCCACTATGCAGTAGAATCTGTATGGGTGCTCGAGTGTTCGAACCCTAATGCATGAGAAATGGTAAGTAAACACCGTATTTACATATCTGCCACCGTGAAGGAGAATCCGTATAGTTGTTCGAGTGTTCAAACCCTAATGCATGAGAAATGGTAAGTAAACTCCGTATTTACATATCTGCCACCATGCAGGAGAATCCGTATAGGTTTTCGAGTGCTCGAACCCTAATGCATGAGAAATGGTAGGCAAACACCGTATTTACATATCTGCCACCATGCAAGAGAATCCGTATTGGTGTTCCACTGTTCAAACCCTAATGGATGAGAAATGGTAAGTTAACACCGTATTTACATATCTGCCACCATGCAGTAGAATCTGTATAGGTGCTCGAGTGTTCGAACCCTAATGCATGAGAAATGGTTAGTAAACACCGTATTTAAATATCTGCCACTATGCAGTAGAATCTGTATAGATTTTCGAGTGTTTGAACCCTAATGCATGAGAAATGGTAAGTAAACACCGTATTTACATATCTGCCACCGTGAAGGAGAATCCGTATAGTTGTTTGAGTGTTCAAACCCTAATGCATGAGAAATGGTAAGTAAACACCGTATTTACATATCTGCCACCATGCAGGAGAATTCGTATAGGTTGTCGAGTGCTCGAACCCTATTGCATGAGAAATTATTGGCAAACACCGTATTTACATATCTGCCACCATGCAAGAGAATTCGTATAGGTGTTCGAGTGTTCCAACCCTAATAATTGAGAAATGGTAAGTTAACACCGTATTTACATATCTGCCACTATGCACTAGAATCTGTATAGGTGCTCGAGTGTTCGAACCCTAACGCATGAGAAATGGTAAGTAAACACCGTATTTACATATCTGCCACTATGCAGTAGAATCTGTATACATGTTCGAGTGTTCAAACCCTAATGCTTGAGAAATGGTAAGTAAACACCGTATTTACATATCTGCCACTATGCAGTAGAATTCGCATAGGTGTTCGAGTGTTCGAACCCTAATGCATGAGAAATGAAAAGTAAACACCGTATTTACATATCTGCCACCGTGCAGAATCCGTATAGGTCTTCGAGTGTTCAAACCCTAATGCGTGAGAAATGGTAAGTAAACACCGTATTTACATATCTGCCGCCATGCAGGAGAATCCGTATAGGCGTTCAAGTGTTCGAACCCTGATGCATGAGAAATGGTAAGTAAACACCGTATTTACATATCTGCCACTATGCAGGACATTCCGTATAAGTGTTCGAGTGTTCAAACCCTAATGCATGAGAAATGGTAAGTAAACACCGTATTTACATATCTGCCACTATGCAGTAGAATCCGTATAGGTGTTCGAGTGTTCAAGCCCTAATGCATGAGAAATGGTAAGGAAACACCGTATTTACATATCTGCCACTATGGAGTAGAATCTGTATAGGTGTACGAGTGTTCGACCATTAATGCATGAGAAATGATAAATAAACACCGTATTTACATATCTGCCACCGTGCGGGAGAATCCGTATTGATGTTCGAGTGTTCAAACCCTAATGCATGAGAAATGGTATGTAAACACCCTATTTACATATCTGCCACTGTGCAGGAGAATTCGTGTAGGTGTTCGAGTGTTCACACCCTAATGCATGAGAAATGGTAAGCAAACACCGTATTTACGTATCTGCCACCATGCAGTAGAATCCGTATAGGTGTTCGACTGTTCGAACCCTAATGCCTGAGAAATGGTAAGTAAACACCGTATTTACATATCTGCCACTATGCAGTAGAATCCGAATAGGTGTTCGAGTGCTCGAACCCTAATGCAAGAGAAATGGTAAATAAACACCGTATTTACATATCTGCCACCGTGCAGCAGAATCCGTATAGGTGTTCGAGTGTTTAAACCCTAATGCATGAGAAATGGTAAGTAAACACCGTATTTACATATCTGCCACTATGCAGTAGAATCCGTATAGGTGTTCGAGTGTTCAAACCCTAATGCATGAGAAATGGTAAGTAAACACCGTATTTACATATCTGCCACCGTGCTGGAGAATTCGTATAGGTGTTCGAGTGTTCAAACCTAATGCAAGAGAAATGGTAAGTAAACCCCGTCTTTACATATCTACCACTATGCAGTAGAATCCGTATAGGTGTTCGAGAGTTCGAACCCTAATGCATGAGAAATGGTAAAGAAACAGCGTATTTACATATCTGCCACTGTGCAGCAGAATCCGTATTGGTGTTCGAGTGTTCAATCCCTAATGCATGAGAAATGGTAAGTAAACACCGTATTTACATATCTGCCACCGTGCAGGGGAATCCGTCTAGGTGTTCGAGTGTTCAAACCCTAATGCATGAGAAATGGTAAGTAAACACCATATTTACGTATCTGCCACTATGCAGTAGAATCCGTATAGGTGTTCGAGTGTTCGAACCCTAATGCCTGAGAAATGGCAAATAAACACCGTATTTACATATCTGCCACTATGCAGTAGAATCCGAATAGCAGTCCGAGTGCTCGAACCCTAATGCAAGAGAAATGATAAATAAACACCGTATTTACATATCTGCCACCGTGCAGTAGAATCCGTATAGGTGTTCAAGTGTTTAAACCCTAATGCATGAGAAACGGTAAGTAAACTCCGTATTTACATATCTGCCACTATGTAGTAGAATTCGTATAGGTGTTCGAGTGTGCGAACCCTAATGCATGAGAAATGGCAAATAAACACCGTATTTACATATCTGCAATTATGCAGTAGAATCCGTATAGGTGTTCGAGTGTTCGAACCCTAATGCATGAGAAATGGTAAATAAACACCGTATTTACATATCTGCCACAGTGCAGCAGAATCCGTATCGGGGTTCAAACCCTAATGCATGAGAAATGGTAAGGAAACATCGTATTTATATATCTGCCACCATGCAGGAGAATCCGTATGGGCGTTCGAGTGTTCGAACCCTGATGCATGAGAAATGGTAAGTAAACACCGTATTTACATATCTGCCACCATGCAGGACAATTCGTATTGGTGTTCCAGTGTTCAAACACTAATGCATGAGAAATGGTAAGTAAACACTGTATTTACATATCTGCCACTATGCCGTAGAATCCGTGTAGGTGTTCGCGTGTTCGAACCCTAATGCATGAGAAATGGTAAATAAACACCGTATTTACATATCTGCCACCGTGCGGTAGAATCCGTATAGGTGTTCGAGTGTTCGAACCCTAATGCTTGACAAATGGTAAATAAACACCGTATTTACATATCTACCACTATGCAGCAGAATCCGTATAGCTGTTCGAGTGTTCAAAACCTATTACATAAGAAATGGAAAGTAAACACCGTATTTACGTATCTGCCATCGTCCAGGAGAATCCGTCTACGTGTTCGAGTCTTCAAACCCTAACGCATAAGAAATGGTAAGTAAACATCGTATTTACATATCTGCCACTATGCAGTAGAATCCGTATAGGTGTTTGAGTGTTCGAACACCAATGCATGAGAAATCGTAAATAAACAGTGTATTTACATATCTGCCACTGTGCAGCATAATCTGTATCGGTGTTCGAGTGTTCAAACCCTAATGCATGAGAAATGGTAAGTAAACACCGCATTTATATATCTGCCACCATGTAGGACAATCCGTACGGGCGTTCGAGTGTTCGAACCTGGATGCATGATAAATGCTAAGTAGACACCGTATTTACATATCTGCCACAGTGCTGGAGAATCCGTATAAGTGTTCGAGTGTTCAAACCCTAATGCATGAGAAATGGTAAGTAAACACCGTATTTACATATCAGCCACCATGCAGGAGAATCCGTACAGGTATTCGAGTCCTCAAACCGTAATGTATGACAAATGGTAGGTAAACACCGTATGTACATATCTGCCACCATGCAGGAGAATCCGTATAGGTGTTCGAGTGTTCAAAGCCTAATACGTGAGAAATGGTAAGTTAACACCGTATTTACCTATCTGCCACTATGTAGTAGAATCTGTATAGGGGCTCGAGTGTTCGTACCCTAATGCAATAGAAATGGTAAGTAAACACCGTATTTACATATCTGCCACTATGCAGTAGAATCTGCATAGGTGTTTGAGTGTTCGAACCCTAATGCATGAGAAATGGTAAGTAAACACCGCATTTACATATCTGCCACCGTGCCGGAGAATCCGTCTAGGTGTTCAAGTGTTCAAACCCTAATGCATGAGAAATCGTAAGTAAACATCGTATTTACATATCTGCCACTATGCAGTAGAATCCGTATAGGTGTTCGAGTGTTCAAACCCTAATGCATGAGAAATGGTAAGTAAAAACCGTATTTATATGTCTTCCAACATACAGGAGAATCCGTATTGGCGTTTGAGTATTCGAACCCTGATGCATGAGAAATGGTAAGTAAACACCGTATTTACATATCTGCCACTATGCAGGACAATCCGTATAGGAGTTTGAGTGTTCAAACCCTATTGCATGAGAAATGGAAAGTAAACACCGTATTTACATATCTGCCACTAGGCAGTAGAATCCGTATAGTTGTTCGAGTGTTCGAACCGTAATGCGTGTGAAATGGTAAATAAACACCGCATTTACATATCTGCCACCGTGCAGAAGAATCCGTATAGGAATTCGAGTGTTCAAACCCTAATGCGTTAGAATTGGTAACTAAACACCGTATTTACATATCTGCCACCGTGCAGGAGAATCCGTCTAGGTGTTCAAGTGTTCAAACCCTAATGCATGAGAAATGGTTAGTAAACACCGTATTTACATATCTGCCACTATGCTGTAGAATCCTTATAGGTGTTTGAGTGTTCGAACCCAAATGCATGAGAAATGGTAAGTAAACACCGTATTTTCATATATGCCACCATGCAGGAGAATCCGTATAGGTGTTCGAGTGTTCAAACCCTAATGCATGAGAAATGGTAAGTAAACACCGTATTTACATATCTGCCACCATGCAGGAGAATTAGTATGGTTTCGAGTGTTCAAACCGTAATGCACGAGAGAAATGGTTAGCAAACACCGCATTTACATATCGCCACTATGTAGTAGAATGCGTATAGGTGTTCGAGTGCTCGAACCCCAAGTATGAGAAATGGTAAATAAACACCGTATTTACATATCTGCCACTATGCAGTAGAATCCGTATAGGTGTTCGAGTGTTCGAACCCTAATGCATGAGAAATGGTAAGTAAGTAAACACCGTATTTACATATCTGCCACTATGCAGCAGAATCCGTATCGGCGTTCGAGTGTTCGAACCCAAATGCATGAGAAAAGGTAAGTAAACACCATATTTATATATCTGCCACCACGCAGGAGAATCCGTATCGGAGTTCGAGTGTTCGAACCCTAATGCATTAGAAATGGTAGATAAACACCGTATTTACAAATCTGCCACTATGCAGTAGTATCCGTATAGGTGTTCGAGTGTTCAAACCCTAATGCATGAGAAATGGTAAGTAAACCCCGTATTTACATATCGGCCACCGTGTTGGAGAATCCATATAGGTGTTCGAGTGTTCAAGCCCGAACGCACGAGAAATGGTAAGTTAACACCGTATTTACCTATCTGCACTATGCAGTAGAATCTGTATAAGTGCTCGAGTGTTCGTACCCTAATGCAATAGAAATGGTAAGTAAACACCGTCCGTATTTACATATCTGCCACTATGCAGTACAATCTGTATAGGTGTTTGAGTGTTCAAACCCTAATGCAACAGAAATGGTAAGTAAACACCGCATTTACATCTGCCACCGTGCAGGAGAATCCGTCTGGGTGTTCAAGTGTTCAAACCCTAATGCATAAGAAATGGTAAGTAAACACCGTATTTACATATCTGCCACTATGCAGTAGATCCCGTATAGTTGTTCGAGTGTTCAAACCCTAATGCATGAGAAATGGTAAGTAAAAATCGTATTTATATATCTTTCAACATACAGAAGAATCCGTATTGGCGTTCGAGTATTCGAACCCTGATGCATGAGAAATGGTAAGTAAACACCGTATTTACATATCTGCCACTATGCAGGACAATCCGTATAGAAGTTCGAGTGTTCAAACCCTATTGCATGAGAAATGGAAAGTAAACACCGTATTTACATATCTGCCACTAGGCAGTAGAATCCGTATAGTTGTTCGAGTGGTCGAACCGTAATGCGCGTGAAATGGTAAATAAACACCGCATTTACATATCTGCCACCGTGAAGGAGAATCCGTATAGGAATTCGAGTGTTCAAACCCTAATGCATGAGAAATGGTAACTAAACACCGTCTTTACATATCTGCCACCGTGCTGGAGAATCCGTCTAGGTGTTCAAGTGTTCAATCCCTAATGCATGAGAAATGGTTAGTAAACACCGTATTTACATATCTGCCACTATGCTGTAGAATCCTTATAGTTGTTTGAGTGTTCGAACCCAAATGCATGAGAAATGGTAGGTAAACACCGTATTTTCATATATGCCACCATGCAGGAGAATCCGTATAGGTGTTCGAGTGTTCAAACCCTAATGCATGAGAAATGGTAAGTAAACACCGTATTCACATATCTGCCACCATGCAGGAGAATTAGTATAGGTGTTCGAGTGTTCAAACCGTAATGCACGAGAAATGGTAAGCAAACACCGCATTTACATATCTGCCACTATGTAGTAGAATCCGTATAGGTGTTCGAGTGCTCGAACCCCAATTTATGAGAAATGGTAAATAAACACCGTATTTACATATCTGCCACTATGCAGTCGAATCCGTATAGGTGTTCCAGTGTTCGAACCCTAATGCATGAGAAATGGTAAGTAAACACCGTATTTACATATCTGCCACTACGCAGCAGAATCCGTATCGGCGCTCGAGTGTTCAAACCCAAATGCATGAGAAAAGGTAAGTAACACTGTATTTATATATCAGCCACAACGCAGGAGAATCCAATAGGTGTTCGAGTGTTCGAACCCTAATGCATTAGAAATGGTAGATAAACACCAGTATTTACAAATCTGCCACTATGCAGTAGAATCTGTATAGGTGTTCGAGTGTTCAAACCCTAATGCATGAGAAATGGTAAGCAAACACCGTATTTACATATCTACCACCATGTTGGAGAATCCGTATAGGTGTTCGAGTGTTCAAACCCGAATGCACGAGAATGGTAAGTAAAACGTATTTAGATATCTGCCACCATGCGGTAGAATCCATATAGGTGTTCGAAGTGTTCGAACCCAAACGGATGAGAAATGGTAAGTAACATCGTATTTACGAATCTGCCACTGACAGCAGGGAATCCATATCGGTGTTCGAGTGTTCAAACCCTAATGCGTGGAGAATGGTAGTAAACACCGTATTGCATATCAACCACCGTGTAGGGGAATTCGTATACGTGTTCGAGTGTTCAAACCCTAATGCGTGAGCAATGGTAAGTAAACACCGTATATACATGACTGCCACTATGCAGTAGAATTCGTATAGGTGTTCGAGGGTTCGAACCCTAATGCATGAGAAATGGTAATAAACACCGTATTTACATATCTGCCACTGTTGCAGAGAATCCGTATCGATGTTCGAGTGTTCAAAACCTAATACATAAGAAATGGTAAGTA
>JAPPVO010004614.1:0-30027 GCA_030407325.1 Camellia japonica
TTCGAAGCAGATTCTGCACACCATACCAAACAGCACAACAATTTAAAAAATAGTAAACAGCACAACAATATAAAAAATAGTAACCGAAATTTGGCAATTGAATGTTATAATAAATGATAAAATTCATGGGAAAATAATATTATGATTCTAATTAATGATGTTGAATTGGGAAATTGTTAAGTTTAATCAATAATTGGTTGAAGTAAGGACGAAAATTTTGTTGGAGATGAGATGCAATGACACAATCTGTCAATGCAGTAAAGCTGCGGGTTGGGCACTTTTAAGGTGAAACCCCAATGTGCATGTCCAAGCCTAAATTTTGTCTTTCTAAATGATCGAAAGAGAGCTTGCAACTCTTTAAAACTGGCAAAGGTTAGAATTGGAGGCCCCTGTTTGAATATTAGAAGGGGAATTTAAAACTCTTTTTATTTGAAACTCTTTTTATTCATTCAGTTAGCAATTCTAAAGGCATTTTTAAAAATCAAAATTGTGTGACAAATATTCAAAAAACTGTAGTCCTATAAAACTTCATATACATTAGACACGTGCTAATGAGACACAAACATAATTGAAATTTTCCATAAGCACAATGCTGTGATAAACTAATGAGTAGAAACCCAGCTAATACATAAACTCAAGCACATATTCCAGTAGCTCATCTAAGTAATAAATCTCTAAATTGTCTCAAAATACAGACTCAAACTAAAGGCTATAAAATTAAGACAAATTACTATACCATTATACATATACATCATAATACACACGCGTATACATATCATGTTGAGTTTTCATAATACACACGAAAAATATATCAAACCCAGATGATGAAACATAACATTGGCACGGTTAAAATATTTACACTCACTTTTTAAGTGTTTGTTATATTAAAAATATATAAATGTATGTATCAATGTATCATTACATTTACACTCAAACCCAGATTGTAAGCCCCAATGTGTCAATGTATCAGTGTTTGTTAAAAAGTGAGTATCATTACATTTACACTCAAACATCTGGGTTTAAAAAGTGAGTGTAAATGTACATGTAATGAAACATTTACCCCAATTATAATAAAAATATACCCCAAATTACACAGATTGTAATCCCCAATGAACCCAATTTTAAACCCAGATGATGAAACTAAAAATATATCAATGTATTCATGAATGTATGTATTAATGAAATGAAGAAGAACAGAGAGAGAAGGGAAAAAAAATATCAAACCCAAATGCACCAATCAAACCCAAGAATGTTATAAACAACCCTAAAAATGTATGTATTCATGAAATGAATGAGAATAACAGAGAGAGAAGGGGAAAAAATAAATCATCTGCTCTTGCCTTTGGAGCTCCAACTTTTGATCCAACTACACTTGTTTTGATTTGAATACCCATCTGGATTTTCAAAACCAATAACAATACAGATTAATGATCCAATATATATATACATCATATCATATCATTATTACCATCATCATTACCTACTTTATGAAAACAACTTTTTTATTTTTAAAATTTTTAAACCTGGGAAATATAAAAATACATATTATAAAAATTTTGAAAAAGAGAAATGATAGTAACTAACACACAACAACAAATATGTTACTGGAATATTTAAAGTTTCTTCCTCTTTCATTGTTGATGGAAATGAAGCAGCTTCCTTGAAATGCTCATCCTGATCCATCTCCAAGCTGTTCCTTGGTGCCTCTACCCCTGCATTTGCAAAATACCCATAACTCAAATCTTATTTTTCTTGCTCTGAGAGAGAGAGAGAGACTTACCTTTGAGGAGAGTGGGTTCTTCAGGAAGAAAAGCGTCAAGATCAGGCTTAAAAGGGGCATACTTATTGGTGCAATGCAAACTGAAACTGATGGAAATCAAAGAGTTGAAAAACAGCACTCATGCACCCAGACCCAGACGCTGTGTCTCTCTCTCTCCTCCTCCTCCTCCTCCTCCTCCTCTTCCTCCTAATCACACCAATCAAACCCAAATCACACCGATTTGACGATTCACATGCGACAGATCCATCAGTTTGGGCACAGGAGGGGGTCGGTGCAATGAAGAACGGCGAAGGCGGAGGAGGAGCAAGAAAGGAGGCAGCGATTACTCCAAATATTTGCACACAAAAAATATCATAAGTGAACACCAACATCAAATAAATTCCTTATCTAGGTTTTTAACCTTTTTAAAGCAATAATCATGATTTACCAACATATAAATTACTTCAAATCAAAATACAATAACAGCATAACAAAATAGATGGATAACAGCATAACAAAATAGATGGATAAAAGCATAATGAAGACATAATATGCTCATAACAAACACTTGAACCAAGGGTGACAAATCTGTATGAGCAAGGAACTCATTGCTATGAAAAAAATTAGTTCATACCTTTCCAGTAATCATGGTATACATATTGATAACATCCATGACTTGACTCAAAGTGAGTTGTCGAATCAGAACTCTGTCGAACACAGTGAGATAAATAAGCAAAATTACCAAATGAAAACAGGTTCAAGGATGGAATTTGACAAAACCCACCGCCGATATAAAAACAATTGTCCAGCGAAGGCTCATTAACAATATGGGTCTTGTGTGCACTATTTTATTGGCAGCAATGCACAATTTTTACCTAGCTTTCAAGCAGAAAACCAGGAATTGAAGTCATACAAACAAGAAAAATAACAGAAATATTAAATCATTGTTAACTGTACCATCACTATGTCAAAAAGCCCAATACATTAAGCTGAAAGCTACATAAAAATTGAAGAACACAACAACAACAACAACAAAAGAATTGAAAAACCCAGAATTGATACTTGATATTATGAGCAGATAACTGAACAGAACACAACATCACTTGGGCATTTATTTGTCTATAATCTTTTTGACTTCTAGAAACAAAACTTAATCTAGACATTGAACAAAGACAGACAGATTCACAAATTGAAGGTTACTACAATGAACAGCCACCATGACACCAAATCCCTAATGCTGTGTTATTGTTCATTTTCCATCTAGATTCCATTTAGTTGTTATCAAAAGGGTAAGGGAAAAAAAATTCAATCTCAAGTTTTTACATCATCTAGGACCCGAGGAAACAAACAAAAAAACCGAACTGACCCAATAAAATTTGTTCTTATTATTTATCCCAATAAATAAATAAAAAAAGGCGACTTTGTTCTTCATTTGGAAACCAAAACAATGTCAAACGATGCAGGTTAGTATTGTAAATTCGTCCTTCAAAGTTTCTTCTTTTTCCAAAAAGAGGGAAAACTAAATTTGAAAATGTGCCAACGTTCAGAATCAGCTACAATGTGAAAATCTCAAAATTGTTAATAATTCTCAACACTGATCTATGCAATGTCATAACAAAAAAAAAAATCCTAACCTAGACAAAAATTTCAACTTTGAATACAAAACCAAACCAATCATTAGAAAAATTGAGAGGGGGGGGGGGGGGAGGGGGAGGTACTTGAGAGCCATTTTTCGATAAGCGCTTTTGATTTCCTGATCTGTGGAGTTCTTGAGCCGCCGAGAACTTCATAGGGGTCTCGACGAAGCTGTGCTTCGCACATCGTGTTTCTCCGATTTCGATTTGTGAGCCAAAAAAAATTGAACTTGTTATGACATTGAAGAACACCCAAAAATTGAGACCTTTCTGGAAGGGGGTCTGCCTTTCAACTTACGTCGACTTGGAATCAGGGTTGCAAGAAACTTGTGGATTGCCGGAGAGGTGGGGTTGCAACAACTCCCCTCTCTTACAGAGTTCGGAAAGAGGAGCTGTTGCAGCACTCCATCTCATCTCCTCGGTGAGAGGCAGAAGAGAGTAGAAGAGAGGTAGAGCGAGAGAAGAGCGTATGAAAGAGGATGGATGAAAGAGGGGGGCAGAGATGAAAGAGGGGAGACAGAGAGGCGGCCGGGAAAAAAAATCATCTCAGCCGTTTATTTTTGTTTGGAAAGATCTATACCGTTAATATCAAATGTATCTCACATACATTTTATACATTTTCAAAATCTATTGTTATTATATAGATATATATGCATAGCATATATCGCTATCGATGGGAAATCTCACGGGCTGTAGTTTCAGAACCGTTAACCTAAACCTCCAGTGGAGTCTCATTAGTAGTGCTTCCAGGAAAAGAATTGAACTGTTCGAGCGAAAGAGCAATTTTTGTTTTTGTGCAAGGAGGTATCGAAGAGGCATCGAGTTTTGAATAGGAATTTTGCTAGGTCTTGGTGTTTTGGAACAATACATCAAACGATTCGAATTTGGTGACAACGACATCGAGAGACGAGGCGGAAGAGAGAGCACAGAGCAGCGACGATTTTGATTCGGACGAGTCCAAGGCTTCTATTTCATCAAGGGTGAGATTTTTTTTTCTCTATCTCTCATAGTTTGTGTTTTTTTGGTTAATTAGTGTGTTTGATTTGAAAGTTATATCTAATTTAGGAAAGGATGATTGGAATGAAATCTGTTTGGTAGCTGAAAATGCAGGAAATGAATTGGTTCTAATTTTATGAAAATTGAGAAAAAGAAGAGCCATTTGGAGATCTAGGAGAGGGCATTCTTTTTCTTGGCAATCTGAGGGGAAAGAGAGAGGAAGTTTTTCCAAACTTCAGAGTCAGCTGGATGAACTCATGGGCGATAAGTACAATTTATTTATGGTAGAGGAACCCAATTCTGAAGGACCAGACCCGCGCTGTGGACCCCGTGTCAGTTTTGGTATGCTGCGTAAAGAGGTTTCGGAACCCGGCCCGACAACACTATGGCAATATGTGATTGCTCTATTGTTATTTGTTCTCACTATTGGTTCCTCGGTGGAGCTAGGAATTGCATCTCAGTTATTACTAATTGCTTTTACACTTTAGACATTATTGTATTAAAAGTAGTTATGCTCTTCTTTTCATTTATCAAATCCTTTTTATAGAGTAGATTATTCCATGTATATGTGTTCTTTCATTGCATTTTTCATGAAGCAGATAAATAGGCTTCCACCAGAGGTAGTTAAGTACTTCACAGATCCAAATGCCATTGAACCACCAGATATGCAGCTTTTATTCCCATTTGTGGAGTCTGCTCTGCCCCTGGGATATGGTGTTCTGGGGGTTCAGCTATTTCCCGTAAGAAGAATTTCTATCTTTTTGTTGATTTAGTTAATTGAATGCTCTTTCTTAAGGGGGGAAAAATGTTTCTTGTGTATTACTATTTCCTATTCCGGGCTTTATGCGAAAATAGTTCCTTTAACCTTCTTTATCCGTAATTTCTTATCATAAGATTACAAGGCCTTAAGCTTATAAACTAAACTAGCCTACATTTAACCTTTATCAACTGTAGACTAGTAAGTAAATTTTTTAATAAAAGAAGTTGCCCCATGAGATAGTTATATACATCCTTCCTCCATTTCCCATTCTCCTCTGTATGACATTGTTAATTGTTTTAAACCACTTCATCTGGTAAAAATGCAAGTTTCTGACTTGAACCATTAGATAATAGGTCTTTGTCTAATGCTATATGTGCCCTTTTTGGCCACCTGCTTCTCAGCTTAGAATCATAAACTGGTCCTAAGGCACACATTCTCAGTATTTCGTCCCTCTCCAGTTGAAATAATTGGTGGACCTTTATTGCATATCCTGATAGCCTTAACATCTACGGAATTCTACCCTATTGTATTGGTATCATATGTTTTTTAATCATCTTAAAACAATTATTTTAGTAAAACCCATCTCATTAAGATCTTTCAGTTAAACGCCAGCTATATGTATCAATGTGTAAGACAAAAACTATATTTCATCATGATTATTTTTGATGCCCTCTCATTTATTTTGATTGGAATATGTGAAAGCACAATAGAACAAACACCAAAAGAGGAGTGTAAACAGAAAAAAGCACAATGCAATCACATTGTTTTGGACCCAATCTCCCATTTTATAAGCAATAACCAACATGCTTCATACGCGACACAACAATTGCTAGCAAAAAAAAAAAAAAGGAAAAAAGAAAAAGAGACGCAGCAAGGCTGCTTATTCTTTGGGCTACGAAACTCCCTTTTTGTGAGCTAAATGTATCTTGATCTTTCTCTCTCCACCAATAAATCTCCAATGTCATCAACCAATTAGTCATGTAGCATTTATCCAACGCTATCATGTGGCACTTTGTCTTGGCTGACCTACTTAGAACTTTTTTGGTTCTATAATGGAGTTGAATATGGGGGACTAAACTTCCTATATTTTCTTTATGCAAGTGTTTTTATTTTGTGCACAGATATATGAACAGTACTCATGAGGGATCTATTCACCATGAAATATCCTAATCTAAAGTCACAGCTTTTGTTATTTACTATTGCTTGTTTCAGAGAAAGCATCGCTGTAACAACCCTCATTCTGACTTAGCCATGCTTGCATACATTCCTGTATGATCTTGTCTTGCGATGCTGCAAATCTTGTTTATCTTGTTTTGTCTTGCTTTGTTTAAAGTATTGCTTGCATGATTTTGTTCCTTGCTTGGTGTGTAGCCGAGGTCATCTTGAGCTTAGTTCACCTCTGAACCCTTGTACTTGGAATTATTTTGGAACCACATGGTTGACCTCCATCTTCACCCCGGGCATGTTTGCCGAGATGTCACTATCTGGGCCGAGGTGTTCGGAACCAAGGCCGAGGAGTGTATCATCTAGGCCGAGATGTTTTGCACTTAGTGATCTTTGTCCTTGGGCAGGTATGGCCTAGACCGAGGTGTGGCACACCCAGGCCAAGGTGTAGCACAGCTTAGTCAAGTGTCGTCCTCCCTAGCCGATGTCTTTGATGCCCTGTTGCCGAAGCTTAGTCTTTAGCCGATGTCTTTGATTGCCGGTGTGTCTTGCCTTAGCTTGTTGCATACGCTTTGTCATAGACTTGTCTGGTCAATCAGTCACCTTTTTGAGTTGAACCAACCCGATAGCGCCACGTGTCCGAGCTGTGTGTTAAGACAGCCGGCAGACCTAGAAACAAATCATTTTGTCTCAAATCTTTGTTTTTAGAGAGAGAAGCTCTAGAGGAAGAATGAAGGAGTTTTAGAGTGAGAGAGTAGAGTCCCGAGCTTGATCTTGAGGATCGAACCGTTAGATTTGAGTTTTGAGGTTAGATTCTTGCTCTGCTCTAGTTATTCTTATTGACTATCAAGCTGCATTGCATGATTGAATTCGTTTTGCACGCCATGCATTGATTTGAAGTTGGTTTTTAAAGAGAAAATGGTGTTCTTGAGTCTTGATGAAAAGCCTCGTTTTGATCCGAAAGTTTGGAACAAGAACCATGTTTTTGTGGTTGTTCTTGCATGATTTCCTTGTGTGGGTACCCAGGTCCATGTTTTTGAACTCTTAGCATGAAATCTCAGTTTTTGGAATAAACAAGTTATGATTTTAACATGCATGTTCTTGATGTTCTTGATGATCTTGTTCTTTGCATTCTTCAAGGGGGAAACCCAGGTTTTCCCGATTTCGTTTTGAATGTGGCCATCGGGACCAGACCTCGGCTAGACCTGGATGGTACCCTGTGTGTTTCCATGAGGTGGAAAACAGTGTCTCGACTCCCAGCATGTTTTGCTTTGTTATTAACTTAGATTCGGTGAGAGTACCGAGATCATTGCTTGTATGTAAAGCTTGTTTTGAGAGTGTGATTCGCCATGTGATTGTAGGACTTTGACCTTTGCTTTGAGCCTACACCCGAGAAGATCTAGGTGAGTGGTATTTTTAATAAAGCTATGTTATACTGTTTTGATAAATCTTGCTTTGCTTCGTTTTGATGAAAGTATTTGTTAAGCATGAATGATTAGCTCTATTTTGATGTATCAAGTATAAGCTTTGTTTTGATGTCATCTTTGAAAAGTCCCTTGTGCTGGAGGACTCTAAACTTTCGCAGTGCCAAGTATGAAAGTCCCTTGTGCTGGAGGACTCTAAACTTTCGCAGCACTAAGTATAAAAGGATACGGTCCTTTCTTGGAAAGACTATCGTGTTAAAGCGGGCTACGGGCCTAAGTAACACAAGACCATCGTGTTAAAAAGAGCTACGGGCTTAAGTAACACAAGTCCCTTGTGCTGGAGGACTATAAACTTTCGCAGTACCTTTGACTAATCGATTACGGATCGTGCAGTCTTTGTTTTGCCACTGACGGTTTACCGCGTGGATTTGTTTGGAAAGCTTGATTTTGTTTTGTCGATGCCAGTAAGCATCCCTTGAGACTTGTAAGACTTGATAGATGAATACGGTTCATCTCTTGATTTGATAAGTTTTGATGTGTTTTGCTCTGAAAGGATCTCGGCTAATATTCGTATGGATTTTGGCATGTTTTGTTTTGAAAGACTTCGGCTATATTCATGCAAAACCTTTATTATTTGTACCATTCACTGAGTATCCAAGCTCACCCTCTCTATATATATGTAGGTGATGAGCAGGACGGCGGCGACGCCTAGATGTGTTTTGCAAGCTTGTTTTGGATTCTTGTCACGTCGGCTTGACTCATATTTATGTCGGCTTTGTTTTGTATTCATGTCGGCAATGTTGCATTTACATCGGCAAATCTTGAAAATCATGCTTCTTGACTTGTATTCATTGTATTTTGTACATGTCGGCTCGAGAAGCCTTTTGATCAAGATGTAACTTGTATTTTGTTGATTGACGATAAATTGTAAAGCCAAACGTATATGTCATTTCATTTGATCTATGCACTGCTCTTATGGACCACTTGTATTTTGATTTATTGCTTCCGTATTTGTGAGCCCCATATATTATACTCTGATTGTGTGTGATCTTTGTAAGTTGGCCTTCGGTAATCATGGGTTACTGGCCATCACGGCGCCATCCTACTAGGGGCGGGTTGGGGTCGTGACAGAATGGTATCAGAGCACAAGTTCCTTAGTATACGCTATTCACACACTTTGAGTCCTAAAGAGCATAGGATTTCCTTTAGAAAGATGTAGGGATTGCATCATAGTGCTTGCTATTTGAACAAGGTGTGCATTGTCTTGATGCCTTGTTACTTGCCTACGTGTTATTTGCTTATTCTGTTTTAAAGTCACACTTTGCATACTCATAGCATCATGAGGAGAGGTAGACCTCCAATTGGCCGAGATCACCCGAAGACAGAATGGACAGACTGGAAAGATTAGTTGAAGGTTTGGCCCGCGAGTTGAGGCAAACAAGACAGCAGTACGCTAGTGCTACGTCGACTCAGGCCGAGCAGACCAACGGCCGAAATGTAGTTCGCCTCCACCTCCTCCAGTGCCGCAAGTTCCTCCGCAGCCAGCCTTATATGGGGATGGCACGATAGCTTTGATCAGGGAGTTCAAGAAAATGAAACCACCGAGATTCTCTGGGGGTATAGAGCCGATGAAGGCTGAGGCGTGGGTTTTGGAAATGGAAAAGTTGTTCGAGATCTTTCCTAGCACCAACGCTCAGAAGGTGACATTGGCAGCATTCACGTTAGATGATGACGCTCGCAGATGGTGGATGATGGTCGAGAAAGCAATCCAGACTTGACCTGGACCCGATTCTTGGAGTTGTTCTACAACAAACACTTTCCCCTAAGTGTTCGAAACCGCAAGGCTACCGAATTTCAGACTTTGACGCAAGGCAACCACAAGGGCGGAATACGACCGCGCTTTTACTGAATTGGCGAGGTTTGCACCCACATGGCCAACGACGAATACATGAAGGCTAGGAAGTTCGAGAGTGGGCTTCGCGGACCGATTCAAGACCGGGTTAACTTGCACAATATGCCGACTTACGCCGAGGTATTGGACAAAGCCATTCTGGCCGAAGCTAACTTGAATCGATACCAGAGCTCAGGAGAGAACCAGCGAAAGAGACAGAACTATGACAATCGCCGAGCACAGGTGGGCACCAAGAAGAAGACGAACATGGGCAGTGCTGGTAACCTAAGGCAGGAAGGTAATGCTAAGCCGACGTGTTCGGATTGTGGGAAGCAGCATTTCGGAGTTTGCCGACGGACGTCTGGAGCTTGTTATGAATGTGGCGAGATGGGTCATTATGTGAAAGATTGCCCTAAGACAAAAGCCTAATAATAACAAGAAAGGTGAGAATACCTCGGGTTCCGTTCAGAAGGGTAATGTTGGAAAAGGGCAGATGAGGCAGGGCAGAGTATTTGCGCTAGTGCCAGGAGACACTCATAATGTTGAGACAGTGGTGTCAGGTATACTCCTAATTTGCTCCCAAGATGCTTATGTGTTGATTGATTCGGGCTCTACGCATTCGTTTGTATCTGCTAAGTTTGCCGAGAAGATTAATAGAGAACTAGAACCCCTTGATTATGTATTATCTGTGTCTACTCCATCTGGGAGATCTATGATTGTTGCATCCATTTATAGAGCATGTGTTGTTGTGATTGAGAATGTTGAATTGTTAGTAGATTTAATGCCTTTGGACATAACTCATTTTGATGTTATACTGGGAATGGATTGGTCAGTCGCAAATCATGCATCTATTAATTGTGTTTCGAAGAGTGTCACACTGAAACCCCCAAACCTAGCCGAGGTTACATTTCGGGGTAAAGGGGTAGTGCCCCCACCTTATTTGATTTCGTCCGTTAGGGCCTATGTAGTTAATTCGGAAAGGGTGTCAAGGTTACTTGTGTAGTATACTGAATGATCAGAATGGAAATGCTAATTTAGCCGACATTCCAGTTGTCAATGAATTCGCCGACGTCTTTCCAAATGATTTGCCTGGCCACTTAGTTGATAGAGAAATAGAGTTTACTGTTGATATCATATGGGAACACAGCCGATCTCCAAAACACCCTATAGAATGGCCCCAGCTGAACTTAGGGAATTGAAACTGCAATTACAAGAATTGTTGGATAAGGGATTTATTAGGCCGAGCACTTCACCATGGGGAGCACCCGTTTTATTTGTTAAGAAAAAGGATGGCACACTCCGTCTTTGCATTGATTACAGAGAACTTAATAAGGTCACCATTAAAACAAGTACCCATTACCTAGGATTGATGATTTGCTTGATCAACTACAAGGAGCACGAGTCTTTTCTAAGATTGACCTTAGGTCGGGTTACCATCACTTAAAGTTAAAGCCGAGATGTTGAGAAGACTGCTTTTCGGACAAGATACGGCCACTACGAATTTTTAGTGATGCCTTTTGGAGTAACCAATGCCCCTGCTGCATTTATGGATTTAATGAACAGAGTCTTCAAGCCATACTTAGATGAGTTTGTAGTTGTCTTCATTGATGATATATTGATCTATTCCAAGAGTAAAGCTGAACATGAGAATCATTTGAGACTTGCCTTACAGATTTTGAGAGACCGGAAATTGTATGCTAAGTTTAACAAGTGTGAGTTTTGGCTTCCTACTATCTCATTCTTGGGTCATGTGATTAATGAAGAGGTATCTCGGTTGATCCTAGTAAAATTGAAGCCGTAGTGAATTGGCCGAGGCCGACTAATGTGTCCGAGTTCGTAGTTTTCTGGGTTTGGCAGGTTATTACAGGAAGTTTGTGAAGGATTTCTCAAGGATTGCAATTCCATTGACGCAATTGACTAAGAAGGGAACACGTATGAATGGACTGAAGATCGGGAGTCAGCTTTCAGGAACTGAAGACGAGGTTAGTTACAGCACCAGTACTGTACTTCCATCAGGTAATGAAGAGTTTCATATCTATAGTGATGCATCGCATAAGGGTTTGGGTTGTGTATTTGCAAAAGGGTAAAGTCATAGCATATGCATCTCGTCAGTTGAAGCCACATGAAAAGAACTATCCTACCCATGATTTGGAGCTAGCAGCCGTTGTATTTGCTTTAAAGATTTGGCGTCACTACTTGTATGGAGCTTCTTGTCAGGTTTTTACAGATCATAAGAGTTTAAATACCTGTTCACTCAGAAAGAATTGAATTTGAGGCAGAGAAGATGGCTTGAGCTGTTGAAAGACTATGATATGCAAATTCAATATCACCCAGGTAAAGCAACGCGTAGCCGACGCTTTGAGCAGAAAGTCAGTGGAAATTTGGCATGTCTAACCATGATTTCAGTGGAACCAACTATTGTTGAGGAAGTAAAGGCAAGACAAATGGAGGATGAATTCTTCAGAAGGTAGCCGATGAGATTGTTACAAAGCCGAGACCAGGGTACACTATTGAGAACCAAGTGCTCAAGTTTGAAGGAAGATTGTGTGTGGCCGACTTCCAGAGTTGAAAAGAAAAATTTTACAGGAAGCTCATGCTTCCAAGTTTGCTGTTCATCCAGGAAATAAAGATGTATCAGGATGTAAACAGACTTTTGGTGGCCAAATATGAAGAGAGAAATAGCCGATTCGTGTCCCAGTGTTTGCATTGTCAACAAGTGAAAGCAGAACATCAAAGGCCAGCAGGACTCCTACAACCTTTGCCGATTCCTGAATGGAAATGGGAACACATCTCCATGGATTTTGTGATTGGTTGCCGAAGACACAGAAAGGTATGAATTCGATTTGGGTTGTTGTTGATAGACTAACTAAGTCAGCACACTTTTTGCCTGTTAAGACTACCTTCAACGCCGATCAACTTATATGTGAACGAGATTGTTAGACTTCATGGAGTGCCGATGTCAATTGTGTCAGACCGAGATCCGAAGTTTGTTTCCAGATTTTGGCAGAGTCTACAGAGGGCTTTCGGAGCCGAGTTGAGTTTAGTACAGCTTTTCATCCCCAGACGGATGGGCAACAGAGAGGACAATTCAGACACTTGAAGATATGCTTAGACTTGTGTTGGACTTCCAAGGAAGTTGGGGAGTGCATTTACCCTTAGTGGAATTCGCTTACAACAACAGTTATCAAGCTAGCATTGGCATGGCGCCGTATGAAGCTTTGTACGGAAGAAAGTGTAGGTCGCCGATATGTTGGACCGAAGTTGGAGACAGAGCTCTGCTTGGTCCCGAATTGATTCAAGTAACAACAGAGAAGATTAAACTTATTCAACAGAGGATTAAAACTGCCCAGAGCCGACAAAAGAGCTACGCCGACCAGAGAAGGAATGAGTTAGAATTCGAAGTTGGGGATCATGTATTCCTGAAAGTTTCACCAATGAAAGGAGTTTCCAGATTTGGGAAGAAAGGTAAGTTAGCACCTCGTTATATTGGGCCATTTGAAATTCTTGACAAGGTTAACACGTTGCCTACAGACTTGCTTTGCCACCGAATTAAGCCAAGTCCATAATGTGTTTCATATTTCGATGTTAAGAAAGTATTCGGGATCCATTGCATGTGATTGACTATTTGGGATTGAAGTTAATGAGAATTTAGGCTATGATGAGAAGCCGATGTGTATTATCGATAGACAAGTTAGGCAGTTGAGAAACAAGTCGATACCGATGGTAAAGATGAATGGAAAGAGCATTACGGCAAGGATGCCACATGGGAAATGGAAGAGGAAATGAGAATTCGACATCCAGAATTATTCTTGGAGCAAGGTAATCTAAGTTTGGGGACCAAACTTTTTAAGGGGGGTAGGATGTAACAACCCTCATTCGACTTAGCCATGCTTGCATACATTCCTGTATGATCTTGTCTTGATGTTGCAAATCTTGTTTATCTTGTTTTGTCTTGCTTTGTTTAAAGTTGCTTGCATGATTTTGTTCCTTGCTTGGTGTGTAGCCGAGGTCATCTGGAGCTTAGTTCACCTCTGAACCTTTGCACTTAGAATTATTTTGGAACCACTTGGTTGACCTCCATCTTCACCCCGGGCATGTTTGCCGAGATGTCACTATCTGGGCTGAGGTGTTCGGAACCAAGGCCGAGGAGTGTATCATCTAGGCCGAGATGTTTTGCACTTAGTGAGCTTTGTCCTTGGGCAGGTATGGCCTAGACCGAGGTGTGGCACACCCAGGCCAAGGTGTAGCACAGCTTAGTCAAGTGTCGTCCTCCCTAGCCGATGTCTTTGCCCTGTTGCCGAAGCTTGTCTTTAGCCGATGTCTTTGATTGCCGATGTGTCTTGCCTTAGCTTGTTGCATACGCTTTGTCATAGACTTGTCTTATCAATCAGTCACCTTTTTGAGTTGAACCAACCCGATAGTGCCACGTGTCCGAGCTGTGTAAGACAGCCGGCAGCAGATAGAAACAAATCATTTTGTCTCAAATCTTTGTTTTAGAGAGAGAAGCTCTAGAGGAAAAGGAAGGAGTTTTAGAGGAGAGTAGAGTCCCGAGCTTGATCTTGAGGATCGAACCGTTAGATTTGAGTTTTGAGGTTAGATTCTTGCTCTGCTCTAGTTATCTTATTGACTATCAAGCTGCATTGCATGATTGAATTCGTTTTGCACGCCATGCATTGATTTGAAGTTGGTTTTTAAAGAGAAAATGGTGTTCTTGAGTTCTTGATGAAAAGCCTCGTTTTGATCCGAAAGTTTGGAACAAGAACCATGTTTTTGTGGTTGTTCTTGCATGATTTCCTTGTGTGGGTACCCAGGTCCATGTTTTTGAACTCTTAGCATGAAATCTCAGTTTTTGGAATAAACAAGTTATGATTTTAGCATGCATGTTCTTGATGTTTTTGATGATCTTGTTCTTTGCATTCTTCAAGGGGGAAACCCAGGTTTTCCCGATTTCGTTTTGAATGTGGCCATCGGGACCACACCTCGGCAAGGAGGTGTGGGACCTCGGCAGACCTGGATGGTATGGTACCCAGTGTGTTTCATGAGGTGGAAAACAGTGTTCGACTCCCAGCATGTTTTGCTTTGTTATTGACTTAGATTCGGTGAGAATGCCGAGATCATTGCGTATGTAAAGCTTGTTTTGAGAGTGTGATTGCCATGTGATTGTAGGACTTTGACCTTTGCTTTGAGCCTACACCCGAGAAGATCTAGGTGAGTGGTATTTTTAATAAAGCTATGTTATACTGTTTTGATAAATCTTGCTTTGCTTGTTTTGATGAAAGTATTTGTTAAGCATGAATGATTAGCTCTATTTTGATGTATCAAGTATAAGCTTTGTTTTGATGTCATCTTTGAAAAGTCCCTTGTGCTGGAGGACTCTAACTTTCGCAGTACCAAGTATGAAAGTCCCTTGTGCTGGAGGACTCTAAACTTTCGCAGCACTAAGTATAAAAGGATACGGTCCTTTCTTGGAAAGACTATCGTGTTAAAGCGGGCTGGGCCTAAGTAACACAAGACCATCGTGTTAAAAAGAGCTACGGGCTTAAGTAACACAAGTCCCTTGTGCTGGAGGACTATAAACTTTCGCAGTACCTTTGACTAATCGATTACGGATCGTGCAGTCTTTGTTTTGCCACTGACGGTTTACCGCGTGGATTTATTTGTTTGGAAAGCTTGATTTGTGTTTTGCCGATGCCAGTAAGCATCCCTTGAGACTTGTAAGACTTGATAGATGAATACGGTTCATCTCTTGATTTGATTAAGTTTTGATGTGTTTTGCTCTGAAAGGATCTCGGCTAATATTCGTATGATTTTGGCATGCTTTGTTTTGAAAGGGCTTCGGCTATATTCATGCAAAACCTTTATTATTTGTACCATTCACTAAGTATCCAAGCTCACTCTCTCTATATATACGTAGGTGATGAGTAGGACGGCGGCGACGCCTAGATGTGTTTTGCAAGCTTGTTTTGGATTCTTGTCACGTCGGCTTGACTCATATTTATGTCGGCTTTGTTTTGTATTCATGTCGGCAATGTTGCATTTACGTCGGCAAATCTTGAGAATCATGCTTCTTGAGTTGTATTCATTGTATTTTGTACATGTCGGCTCGAGAAGCCTTTTGATCAAGATGTAACTTGTATTTTGTTGATTGACGATAAATTGTAAAGCCATAACGTATATGTCATTTCATTTGATCTATGCACTGCTCTTATGGACCACTTGTATTTTGATTTATTGCTTCCGCATTTGTGAGCCCCATATATTATACTCTGATTGTGTGTGATCTTTGTAAGTTGGCCTTCGGTAATCATGGGTTACTGGCCATCATGGCGCCATCCTACTAGGGGCGGGTTGGGGTCGTGACAATCGCTCTTCTCGAGTTGGCAATCCTTGAAATTTTATGCCTATGTCATTGTTTCCTCTAACTGCCTACTGTATACATTGTGTATTCTGTGCATGAGATTGTTGGAAGCTGCATATGTATTGAATTGCTGATAATGGATGCTACAAAAGAGAATGCCATAACTTGCACTTGTCGTATTCATTGGTTGCATAACTTTGTTTTGATCTGCATTGTAACTTAGTTGTTGTTTGGTTCGTTGCGTGTTTCTTGTTTTTTGAAAAAAAGGAACATGTTTTTGTTTCTTTCCCAAGAAAGTTTGAAGTTTAATGGGCTTCCTTTTATTGTTAATACACCAAAACAAGTTAAAAACACTTCTTCTTCTTCTTCTCCCCCCCCCCTCCTTTTTTTCCCTCATTCTATGTGTGTGTGTGTGTGTTTATTTTGGAGCCTTGTTTTGAAAACAATTTTCAAAAAAGAAAAAAAAAAAAAATACCGAACATGTTTGAAGGATATGTTCGGTTATGTTACTGTTTTTTGTTTTTGTTTTTGTTTTTGTTTTGATGACTGTTTTCATTTCCAAAAATGGAAACAATTTTCCAATTTTACAAAATTTTAGGAAACACAAAATTTGTGTTTTAACTTGTTTTGAAAATAAGTTTTCATTCCCGCTTCCCTCTCCCACCCCCTTTGGCGGCCACACCCTTTGGCAAATCTCCAAACATGTTTTCTTGTTTATGTTTTTGGGTATTTTAAAACATGTGTGTACCAAACATGTTTTTTGAATTTGTTTTTAGCAATAAAATAAAATAAAATAAGATGAACATGTTTCCTATTTTCTGTAAACAAAAAATGGTAAATGGTAAATGCCACTTAACCAGACTGAACCTTATTTTTTCTCCTCCTTGAGGTTAATTCCACCCTAATTAGTCATTCATGTAGTATGCTATCTTTTGAATATGTAAATGAGAAAATTAACTTGACGCAGGTAGTTGGGCATTTTTTTTGCTGCTTTCCCAAAGAAAGTAAAAGTAAGCATTCCATTCTTCATTCCTAATATTACTCTTTGGAAGCTTTGGTGCAATTACTCAGGTAATTATGTCTACTTATCACTTGATGGATGTTAATTTAAATGAAGTTCTTATTATGTTATATATTTCCGTACACTCTCCCTCTCTATATATTTTAATGTATGTTTTACACATATACCAACATTAAACACCGCCCATGGGCCAGTGGTTAGCATTTTCCCTTTTTAAATGATTTGTTGTATCAACTTTTAGTGAGTCTGAATTTATCTCGAGTCTGCCATTTAACAGCATTTTCTTTCATCAATAAGATAATGGTCCCATGACCATCGATAAATGAGATCAACTCTATTTGGTAAAAGCATTTTTTTGTTATGATAGTTATCTGTTTTTTGCTCTTTTGATTTGATCCATGGATGCAATTTTTCTACCTGTATCTTTGAGTTTTTTTTTCCTTTTCTTTTCACTTTTGTTGATTGGAATTATGATCTGTCTGTTCTATTTTTTCGTAAATTTATGATATGCCTATTTTTTAGTGCTTAAAAATCATCAAATCTTGGCTTCTGCAGTTCAAATCTATTCTCCTTGACCAAAAGATAAAAGTTGATATTTCCCTTGCGGTTCCATTTGCTGGTGCGATATTGTCTTTTTCTATGTTTGCTGTTGGCTTGCTGCTTTCATCAAACCCAAATGCTGCAGGGGATTTGGTGCAAGTTCCTAGCATGCTATTTCAAGGTTCTTTGCTTCTTGGATTAATAAGCAGGGCCACTTTAGGTTATGCGTAAGTTTCTTCTTCGCTTTCATAGCTTTGCTTGGCTGATAAGTGATACATATGCAAAATATCTATAAATCCTAGACCTGTTTGTTATAATTCCACTTTGGAGTATACCTTGTACCAAATATCCTAGATGGAACCCTTGATGTGCTAGGGTCTTAATAAAAAAGACAAATAAATAAAATATACCAAACCAATTTAAACCTTGTGTCCCAATCAAGTAGGATCAACTATATTAATAATTTTTCATCATTTTGTTCTATCAAGAGTTATATGCTCAGTGAAATCCAAAAAATTATTATTATTTTTTATTACGACATCCCATGTCAGTTTTAAGTCTTTCCTTCCTCTTAACATTTTCATTTATAGAGATCATATCATTTTTTCTTACCATTGCATCTATAGATCTTTGTTATACATAATCAAATCATTTCAAATCCAACTACTTAGCGAATATATTCATTTCAAATCCAATCTTTTTTAGTTTTACCACAAATCCATCTAAGTATCTTCATCTCAGTGACACACATTTCGTGAATGTATTATTTCTTAGTTGCCCAACATTTTGTTCCATAAAGTCATTGTTGGCCTTGTAACTCTCTATAAACTTTCCTTTCAATTTTGTTAATATTCGAAGAAAGCTCGCTCGAGCGCACAAATACTGCTTTCAGGTCTAAGTACTGGACGCGAAGCTCGCTCGAGCGAAGGGACCCTGGCTCGAGCGAAGGACCAAAATCAAAGACCTCGCTCGAGCGAAGAAGAGCTCGCTCGAGCGACCAACCCAAAAACTGAACATGAACTCTTGGTTTCAAACCCAACCAACCTGTAAACAACCTGCCCAACAAATCCTATAACTCAAAACTGAAGAATTAAAGGACAACAACAACATATGATAATATAATCTACGGAACATAAGTCCGGATACAATAATCAAATGGGAAAAGACCGGGGTCGCTATAACCTCCCCCCCTTAAAAGAATTTCGTCCCCGAAATTAAGCATAAGTTTGTAAAAACAAGTTTTTTCTCAATTCCCAATGATATCATAAAGCAATAAATAACATCTTGACCCAATACCGGTCACTTCATCTCTAATCAAGAGGCATCTCACAATATGTATAACTCAACATATATTTCAATTTGCATCAATATTATGCACTAATCTTTTCAATGTTAACAATTTCTATATCATATTCAATCTCATGATATAAATAACACATTCAATATATAAATGTTATACTCCACTTCCAATAAAAGGCAAGTTTCAAAATGTTAACATTAAACCAAAACATTCTCAATGTTCTCCCAACTTAAGACATATATAAAACTCTTAAGTTCAACAATATTACATAATCTAAATACAAGATTACAAATCAACAAACAAGTCCGGATATTTCTCACGGACTTCCAACTCACGTTCCCAAGTGGCTTCCTCCACTCCGTGATGCTTCCACAAAACCTTCACCAAAGGGATGGTTTTGCCTCGCAAAACTTGATCCCGCCTATCCAAGACTCGAACCGGTCTCTCCTCATATGAGACATCCTCATCAACAACTAAATCAGTCCAATCCAATACATGTGACGGATCTGGCTCATACTTCCGAAGCATACTCACATGAAACACATCATGAACTCCGGACAACTGCGGAGGCAAAGCTAAACGATAAGCAGCCTCGCCAATCCTCTCAAGAATCTCAAAAGGCCCGATGAACCGAGGGGACAACTTCCCGCTCTTCCCAAACCTCATCAAACCTCGTTTGGGTGATATCTTCAGAAAGACATGATCACCCACCTCAAACAGTAAAGGTCTCCTCCTACGGTCGGCATAAGATTTCTGACGACTCTGTGCTGTAACAAGCCTCTTACGGATAAGCTCAATTTTCTCCGTCGTTTCCCTCACCAATTCCGGACCCAATAGAGGTGCATCACCCACCTCAGCCCAACAAACTGGAGATCTACACGGTCGGCCATACAAGGCCTCAAACGGTGCCATACCAATACTAGACTGAAAACTATTGTTGTAGGCAAACTCCACCAATGGTAAGTGCCTCTCCCACGACCCACTAAAGTCGAGAACACAACCCCGAAGCATATCCTCAAGGATCTGAATAGTACGCTCGGACTGCCCGTCAGTCTGAGGATGATAAGCCGTGCTAAGGGTCAACTTAGTGCCTAAAGCACTCTGCAAACTCTGCCACAACCTGGCAGTAAACGAGGATCTCTATCTGAGACGATCGTCACTGGGACGGGACCCCGTGCAACCTCACTATGTCCCGAACATACAACTCAGCAAGATGATCTACTGAATCTCTAACGCGCATAGGAATGAAGTGCGCTGACTTCGTCAACCGGTCTACAACCACCCAAATGGCATCACTACCCCGCTGAGTCCTCGGAAGACCCACAACGAAGTCCATAGTGACGTGCTCCCACTTCCACTCGGCAATAGGCAAGGGTTGCAACAAACCCGCTGGCCTCTGATGCTCGGCCTTCACTTGCTGACAAGTAAGGCACCTAGATACGAAAGCTGCCACATCTCTTTTCATACCCCGCCACCAGAACTGGCGACCCAAATCCCGATACATCTTAGTACCTCCGGATGCACCGCAAGGCGCGAATGATGAAACTCTCGGAGTACCTCCTCTCGGCAAGACTCCGGCACAAACAAACGGTCTCGGTATCTCACACTCAGGTCGGGATACACCGTCAAACCCTTTCAACCTTCCCATTGGAAATCTTCTCTCGGAGAGATTCTACCTCAAGATCACCCCTCTGAGCCTCTAACACTCGAGTCACAAGTGTAGGCTGTGCAACAACAGAAAATAAGGCCGCAGCCTCAACGGATTCGCCCAGATGCAAATCAAACTCCCCAACTGCACTAACATTTCCCACCCGGATGGCTATACTAGCTAAGTCACCAACAGGTTCCTACTAAGGCATCGGCCACAACATTGGCCTTCCCCGGATGATAGTGCAACTCAAAGTCATAATCCTCAATGAACTCTATCCACCTCCTCTGCCTCAAATTCAAGTCTTTCTGTGTGTAACAGATATTTCAGACTTTATGATCCGAGAATACCTCGAACCTCTCACCATAAAGATAATGCCTCCAAATCTTCAAGGCAAATATCACAGCTGCTAGCTCTAAATCGTGCGTAGGGTAATTCTGCTCATGAATTTTCAACTGACGTGAACCATAGGCAACCACTTTCCCCCTCTTGCATCAACACACAACCCAGACCCTCTCGTGAGGCGTCACAATAGACTGCATAACCCAACCCTCTCTCCGGAATAATCAAGACTGGAGCGGTGGTCAGTCTAACCTTCAACTCCTGAAACGACTTTTCACAAGTCTCACTCCATACAAATTTGACTCCCTTCCGAGTCAATCTAGTCAACGGTGAAGCTAACCTGGAGAAATCTTTCACAAACCGACGGTAATACCCTGCTAATCCCAGAAAACTGCGGATCTCAAACACACTCTTAGGCTGTGCCCAATCCTGCACTGCCTCAGTCTTGGATGTATCAACAGACACCCCTTCCCCCGAAACTACATGGCCTAAGAACTTCACCTCTTCTAGCCAAAACTCACACTTCCCGAACTTAGCATAAAGCTTATGGGCTCTAAGTAACTCTAGCACCACTCTCAAGTGTGCCTCGTGCTCTTCTCTGAAGGTGAATAAATCAAAATGTCGTCCACGAAGACGACCACAAAACGATCAAGAATTCCCGGAGATCCGGTTCATCAAATCCATAAACACTGCCGGTGCATTGGTGAGCCCGAATGCATCACCAAAAACTCATAATGGCCATACGCGTACGGAATGCCGTCTTCGGAATATCCTCCTCCCTGACCCTCAACTGTGGTAACCCGATCTCAAATCTATCTTAGAGAAACAACGGGAACCCTTCAACTGGTCGAACAGATCATCTATACGAGGCATAGGGTACTTATTCTTAACCGTAGCCCGATTCAATTTCGGTAATCTATACATAGTCTCAAAGCACCACCTTTCTTTTTAACAAAGAGGGCCGGTGCTCCCCACGGCGAAACACTAGGACGGATATAGCCCTTATCCAGCAATTCCTGAAGCTGAATCTTCAACTCAACTAACTCGGCTTGGGCAAAACGGTAAGGTGCCATAGAAATCGCGTCGTGCCGGGCACTAAATCAATAGAGAACTCAATCTCTCGCTGAGGTGGCAAACTAACAAGATCTCGGGAAAAACGTCCGAATACTCACAGACCACCCTCGGCAACACAATCTGGGTCTCATCACCCTCACTAATCGTCAAAGACTAGCAAGTAGACCACTAAGCTCACTCCGCCCTCGCGGATCATACCCGGTGGCAAAACACTACCAACTCGGTCCCCCAGAAAACGAAAAACACTCCCCGTTCACGTGACAACAAGTGACCCTTTGACGGTAGCAATCAATAACTGCCCGGTATGACGACAACCAATCCATACCCAAAATAACATCAAAGCCCTTCATGGCAAACTACAAAGAGAAAGGGATTCTATGATCATCGACCTCTATATCACAACCCCTAACTCCTTGTTTCAAAATCAACTCACCCCCAAGTGGCGACACTACACAAATAGGAGATGCTAACTGAGCTAACTCCAACTCCAAAATAGATGCAAATGCAGCAGACACAAAGGAATGAGATGCACCCGTATCAATCAGAACACTAGCAACTGAATTGCAAAACAAGAAGGTACCTCTCACAACAGACGGAGCCGGTACCAGATCCTGCGCGGTAACAGCATACACGCGCCCAGACGACCTCTGATCAACTGCTCACCCCTCGGAGCAATAGACTGCTGTACAGACTGGGACGAAGAAGCCCCCTGATTGGCCCTCGAGGCCTGAACTGACTGAGCAGGCGCTGACTCTGAGTCTGCCTCGAAACAGATGCACCAGATGTGCCACCCAACTGTGGGCAAAACCTCTTCATGTGCCCTGGCTGACCACACTGATAGCATGAGAGTGGCTGGCCTCTCCTGACTCTGGCTCTGAGATCGAGCCGAAGAAGATGCTGCTCTCTGTACCCCTCCCCTCTGAGGACAAACTGGAGACTTGTGGCCCAGCTGGCCACACTTGAAACAGGTGATATCTCCCTGACTGCCTTTCCTAGAACTAGCACTCGGCACTGGAAAAGTGGATCTAGAAAACTACTCTGAGGCTGCTGAGGAGTGAAACCTCTCTGCCTCCTGCCATCGCCCTGACCATCCTGACTCCTCTTGGAGCCTTTCTGCCTTCTTCCTCCTCCCGCATCGCGATCTCAGTATGGGCTGCTGCATCAACCCAAACGCCCAAAATCCCTAATCATAGTCGGCACAACTCTCAATTTGAGGCCGCGCCTCAACTTCTTCTCGAACTCTATACACGACGTTCCTCGGACGCCACTAACTCAGGTGCGAACCTGGACAAACTAGTAAATAAGGCCTCAAACTCAGCCACTGATGAACTATTCTGCTTCAGCTGGCAGAACTGATCTCTCAACGTCTCCTGAACAGCTGGAGACAGGTACTTCTCCTGAAAAGCATTCACAAACGCCTCCCATGTACCTCCAACACGAGCCTTAATGAATTTCCACCATTGACCCGCATCCCCTTTCAGCTAGAAAGATGCCAAGGTCACCTTCAACCCCTCGTCTTCGATGCCAAGCATCTCAAACGTTTTCGTGTCTGTTCGAGCCATTCGTCTGCCTTAAGCGGCTCGCTAGGATCACCTACAAACACGTCCGGTTGAGACCGGAAAAAACTCCCTCTTCAGAAAAGAAGGCCCTGCATCTGCAGCAACTACCGGGCTGGAACTACCTGGGCTGGATTCGCAGCCCTCAGAATGTCAACTGACGCCTGAAATGCCCCTGCTATCTCTTGGGCCAAAGCGCCCAAAAACGGCTGTCCTACTGGCTCGGCCACATTGGCCTGGCCAACACCCTCCTGAACTGCCGGAATCTCCTCCGGTATAGGCACTTCCTGCCTAGCCTGCCTACCGCGCCTACCGCGACCTCGTCCTCGTCCTGACATCCTATTAAGGAAATAAAGACGTTAGCACATTAATAAATGTACCAAAGCTAAACACTCACGTCCTAATGCATTGGACAACAATAAATCACACCACGTAAGCACATAATCACATAAGCACCTACGAATTTCATTCCTGGATAATGATAGTCCCAAAGGGTTACTATAGTTCCGGTTGGAAGCAGCATTGATCAAGTGCCTTTCCAACAAGACTACTAGAAACTCAAGGATCCAATCAATATCTAGAAACTACATTCCATACCCACATAATCACATAAACATGTTATCATATAAGCATGCAATCATTACACTAAGTCTCTATCAAACGAGACGAACCCATTGTGATACTAATCACTTCCCACGTACCCAAAGTATTCAAACCCGGTACGCTCTGATACCAAGTTGTAACGCCCTCAAAATTCAACCCATAATAAATAATATAAACATGCATTATTATATTAAAACAATAATATAAATCCATCCATCAGAGTATTATGAAATAAAACATCAGAATAAATGCCCTACGGGCTTACATCTTGCCAAGCCAACACTTGGATACAAATTACTGAGTTCTAACTCAAAACAGATAAAGCCCTAGGCTTGAAAGATTACATTATTCAAATAAAAATAAATAAACAAATCTTCAAGTCCAATCCTCACAAGCTAAGTCCTTGGAGGGAGTGAACCACCTGAACCTGAAAAATAAAGTTCCCATATAGGGTGAGCCACAGCCCAGTAGAGAATACTAAACCAAGCATAAGAATTAACTAAAGTATTAGCATCTGATACATGGTTAACACTCTATAATCAAGTTACAATATTCATGACACGAATGTCTACACTGCCTATGACACATTGTCTATGGCACATTTTACTTTCCACCTATGGCTCAGAACCTGGCCAAATAACTCAACAGGGTTTCATCTTTTATTACCATTACTTCCAATTCAACAGGAATAACAATCAAGTTAGACCTAATCATAACAAACACACATGTTGGTATTGTATCAATCATAATCAATTCACTCCTATACTTCCCAACTGATACACATTTTAGTGATGTATCACAACAACAATAAATAGACATATATCTATTAATCAATAAGCACACATAAGAGTGATGCTACTGGAGTCCATCCCCTATCTTCTCCCAATAAATCCGGTTTAGAGGTCCATCCCCTATCTTCCCCTAAACCGTGGAGTTCATCCCCTATCTCCTCCAAAACCAATGCATATGCAACAAAACACATAATTGCCATATACAACACATAATTAATACACAAATGTTCTGTATTAACTCAACAGTCAAACAATTGACTCAATTCCAGTTATACCTAAGCCGCATGCAGGTTCTACAACAATCAATGGCTATCCTTCACCGATAGCCCAAAACAGTTATTTCTAAACAAGAAATAAATACATCGATGAATGTAAATTTAACATTCCCAATTCCATGAATTAAACCAAATTCCACATTATTCCTTTAAATTAATTATACAAATTAATCTAAACCAAAACCCTAAGGTTTCTTCCAAAATTACCAAACTACCCTCACATACCAAAAGTACCAAACTACCCCCCCACATACCAAAGTACCAACACTTAGGATTAAAGCGTATAAATGGAGTAGGAAATCCCTACCTCGAAGATATAACTCAGAAGGAAGAAGATGAAGATGATGCCCAAACTTCAAAGTGCTCCAAACCAATATTTTCTCAGATTAAATGAAAGCCCTCACTCCTCTCTATCTTATTTGTAAAGCAACTAGGGCAAAAACCCACCCTAACTAGATCAAACCTAGGAGAGAAGGTGTTTAGAGAAGAAGAGAAGTCGGACTTTAGGGTTTTTGGATCAAAAGGGGCTGAAAAACTGTTTTAAAATACGCTGCTGCGTATTTATACCTGACAGGCTCGCTCGAGCGAAGACCTGGTCGCTCGAGCGACCAGACACAGAAAAACGTCGCTCGAGCGAAGAAATGCTCGCTCGAGCGAATAACAAACCAGCTCGCTCGAGCGAAGAAAGCTCGCTCGAGCGCACAAATACTGCTTTCAGGTCTAAGTACTGGACGCGAAGCTCGCTCGAGCGAAGGGACCCTGGCTCGAGCGAAGGACCAAAATCAAAGACCTCGCTCGAGCGAAGAAGAGCTCGCTCGAGCGACCAACCCAAAAACTGAACATGAACTCTTGGTTTCAAACCCAACCAACCTGTAAACAACCTGCCCAACAAATCCTATAACTCAAAACTGAAGAATTAAAGGACAACAACAACATATGATAATATAATCTACGGAACATAAGTCCGGATACAATAATCAAATGGGAAAAGACCGGGGTCGCTATAGTTGTGAAGTATGTACACATTTTAGTCAAATTACAAGGAAATAATTAAATGATGCCCAAATATTATCGCAACAACTCAATAATGCAGAAAGTAAGTACATTAAATAAAATGTTTTGATAAATTTTTGTCATATGCTGATTACTTACATATGACATGATAAATTATGTAACTTGATAGTTTCAAGAAAGTAATCATTCAAACACTTATAAGTATGAATCTATAATACTGTGAAAACAATTATGAAATTCCTATATTGATCGAAATATTAAGTTACAATATCATTCTATTAAATATACATACATATATATATACATATTTCACATTTTCTACAAAAATGAAAATATACTAAGGACTAATGTTATATTTTTCATCATGCAAGATATTTGTGACACAGGAAACAAGACTCAATAACTCTTAATGTATAAAAATATATTATGCATTGATATTAATGCATTATTACACCAATAATATGCAATAGTGGGTTCAATGAATTTGTATTATGAGATGAACTATTAAACAAAATTGTATAATAGGCAATTAATTTCATACCTCAATTATATTACAGGTACGAATTATGAAAAATTGAAGTGAAAAGTTGATAGAGAAAGATTTGTGTAATGCTATATATTTAACGGATCTGTTTGTTGTTTATTGGTTTAGATAAGATTGTGATCTTAACAATTTAACTATAAATTAATGTTTATATTTATAAAATTTCTCATTTAAAATTTTTAGCCGAGTATTTATTCATTTCTTACTTGGTTGTATTTTGGATATAGATTAATTTATCCATACAAGTCTCCATACTTTGTATACATATCATATACCAATTTAAGAAACAAGTATAATTACAGTACGAATAGTTGACAAAAATTACGTGTCACATGCAATGCACTTGCCCAACCATTAGTATGATAAAGAGAGTAGGGAAAAAATTTAAAATAAAATTATTTATTTTATTAAAATCTTGACATGAGACTATATTTGAATTCACCATATAATATATATTCAAATATATTTCAATTTGTTTGGATTAATTATATAAAATTTTAAATGAGCCTAATAATGATTATGTATAATTTTTTTCAATTGGGCCCAACTAGATTTTTTTTTAGAACTTGTTAAACTGGGTCTCAAATAATAACAAAAAAAAATTGGGTTTTGAACTTATAATATAATATAGAAATAACAAATTTGAGAGCCCTATTTTGAGCCAAAATTTGGGGGTCTTAGGTACAAGCCTTACTGGCCTTAGTGCAGGGTGGCACTGCTTGGTTATACATATTGGAATATTAGTTATGACTAATTATGATGTTGATTATAATATTATTTTAGTTATATCTAATGTTATGTGTGATTGTGACTTTCTCTTTTTATTTTTTATTTTTATTTTATGGTAATCAACCTCACACATATCATAATTTGTATATAGTACACACCATTTAACATGACTATATATTTTAAATACATATTTATTTAAAAGTTTAAATCAATAAACCAAACCTTCCTTCTCTCTAGACCTAACATTATGACAACATCACACCGTCATCATCATTGTCACCGGTATTTTTCAAACATTATACAATATGTGTAGGGTTATTATGTGTGGGGTTATTAATTTAAACCATCATATACCTAGTAAAAGTGAGTCATTATATGATGGTTTAAATTAACGGTGTAGTAAGAAATCTTATGAATGAGATATAGTGACTCACTTTTATTAGGTAATTAGAAGATAATAGATGATCACTTAATATGAGTTACGATTTCTCATTTGATAGGAATACCATGTAGACAACACCACGTAATACTGTGCAACTATATAATAATTTTCTTACTAGCAGCATCAAGTTGCTATTGTTTTTTATTTGAGACAATTACACATGTAATCCTTATAATTTGTCTCTTATATCAATTAAGTTCTTGTATTTTTAATTATGTCAATTTTATCTTTAAAATTTTCACATTATATTAATTTAGTCCAATTATAATATCTTTTTTCAGAAATCGGGCGAAATCAACTCTTCCTAAAGTGAAAATTGACGTCTAATTTAAAATGGTTTATTCCGTTTTAAATTGACCATTTTACTCTTGATTTTTGTCTTCTTTTATTTTTATTTTTTTATACACGTTATTAATTGGATTGAATTGACATATTTTAAAAAAATTAAAGGAAAAAACTAATATAATTAAAATTACAAATACCAAATTTACGAGAAAAATCACAAAATTTATGGATATAACTAATTAACCCATGGTTGGAGGGAAGGTTACTCAAGTTTAATTTACATAATTAAACACTGTACAGTTTCGACTACAGCTGCTTTTGTACTTTGGATTTGTAGGAAGCTCCTCAAAAGAAAAAGGAAAAACAAAGAAAGAAAAGAATGAATGAAATAAAAATTTGCGATGGGGATTGCCATGGACTTGGTCAATTTTAACATTATTGAAGACTATCAGTCAATTTTAACATTATTGAAGACTTGAAGTTAAGATTATCGAAGACTTCAAGTCAATTTGTTAGAGTAAATTACTTTTCTACCCTCAAGTATTATTGGTTCTTAAACTATGAATTTTATTTTAGTTCCTAAATGATTGGATTTTTGTCAATATATTTCACTTACTATGGTCCAATTTAATCAAGCCTAGTAGATGTGTAGTACTTATTTTGTAAGCAAAATTATGGATTCAAATTATATAGAGAGGAGATTGATATCAATTTATGTGGTCTCATTTCCCTACTAACATACTAGCACATTCTAATGTATAGCGTGTGATGGAAGGAAAAAAAAAAAGAAAGAAGAAAAAAAATCGTTGTCCAATTTGTTAACAAAAAACTCCACATGCGGTTGAAGTTTTTGTTACTTTGATCTTTGGCCCTATTTGATTAGAATGATTAATAAGGGGATTAACAATTCATGAGATTAGTGTATGATTTGTTATTCAATTGAATGGGTAAATATTACTTTCTGTCTAGTTTTGTTTTGCAATAGATGTGAAAATATATAATCCTAATTATATTTTTGTTTTGCATTTTTAGTTGTAGGATTAAAAAATTTGCCAATTTTGTTGGGTCAAATGTTTATTGAAATCTTATTTTGAACCCCAAGTATTACACTATTTCCACTTTAGCCCCTGTTGTAACGCCCTCAAAATTTAACCCATTAAATATAAAACAAAACATGCATTATTAAAAGAAAACACTTTATTACTTCAATCATCAGAGTCTTACGAAATAAAATACCATAATAAATGCCCTACGGGCTTACATCTTGCCAAGCCAACACTTGGACCCAAATTCACTGAGTTCTAACTCAAAAACAGATAAAGCCCTAGGCTTGAAAGATTACATTGTTCAAATAAAACAAATAAAAATAAATAAGCAAATCTTCAAATTCAATTCCTTACAAGCTAAGTCCTTGGAGGGAGTGAACCACCTGAACCTGAAAAATAAAGTTCCCATATAGGGTGAGCCACAGCCCAGTAGAGAAATACTAAACCAAGCATAAGAATTAACTAAAGCATTAGCATCTGATACATGGTTAACACTCTACAATCAAGTTACAATATTCATGACACAAATGTCTACACTGCCTATGACACACTGTCTATGGCACATTTTACTTCCCACTTATGGCTCAGAACCTGGCCAAATAACTCAACAGGGTTTCATCTTTTATTACCATTACTTCCAATTCAACAGGAATAACAATTCAAGTTAGACCTAATCATAACAAATACACATGTTGGTATTGTATCAATCATAATCAATTCACTTCCATACTTCCCAACTGATACACATTTTAGTGATGTATCATATCAACAATAAATAGACATATGTCTATTAATCAATAAGCACACATAAGAGTGATGCTACTGGAGTCC
>JAPPVO010004615.1:0-16916 GCA_030407325.1 Camellia japonica
GATGGAGAGAGAGAGAGAGAGAGAGAGAGAGAGAGAGATTGCAACAGATACTGGTTTGGTGTATTTCAACAGATAATAAAATAGAATAAATTTTTTCCAGGGTAAAGGAAAAATTGAATAGATAATAAAATTTGGACAAATATTTGAACAGCGAAAAGAAAAAAAATTGAATAGTCAAAAAATTAAACAGGTAAAAAAAAATATTTGAATAGATAGTTAAAAAAATATTTCAACAGATAAGAATAAAGAGAATTGTATAGAATTTGAACAGAGAAACTCATAATTTGAACGGGCAGGGGAAAAGATAAATATAAATTTGAATCAATAATAAAAAAAAGTTGGACACATGGAAAATAATTTAAATAGATAAATATAAGTTTAAACAGATAATTAAAGAAAAGTCAACTGATAAATTTAAGAGTAAAATTAAAAATGAAATATCCTTAAAAATAAACAAAAAGATTTTTCATCAAATTACTTTACAAAAGATGAGTCCTTTATCAATAAAACATAAACAATGATTCATACCACAAAAAAAGACTAGTAATAGTACTAATGCATTTGGAATACCAATAAAAAAGAAAAAAAAATAAGGTATAGACAGTGAATGAAGCTCATTGTCACATTATTAGTGATACTATTAGAGCACCACTTTTAACATTCTAAACCGTTTTTCCAAAACATATTCACGGTACCTAATATTTTATACTCCCCTTTTCAACAATTTTCTTTATAATTTATTCATAAATTAATAAACAAAGAAGTGTTAGTAGAGTCAACTTGGGTAGGCTATAACACGCCTAGAAGTTTCCCTCTTTTCTACTCCCTGCTCTCTGTCTCTCTTCTCTCCATTAAAAACCGCATCGATCCACTTCTCATCAGATCAGTACACACTACTACTACATAGGCGAGACGTGTTTCAACCTTTAAAACAGAGAGAATATGGCAGAAAGTGCGGTGACCTTCTTGCTTAGAAAGCTTGGAAGCTTGATTCAAGAAGAGCTGAAATCGTTGGGTGGGGTTAGGGGAGAAATTGTGTTCATTAGAGACGAGCTTCAGAGCATGAGTGCCTTCCTGAGGGTTACTGATGCAATTGAAGACACTGATCCAGAGATCCAAGCATGGGTTAAGCAAGTCAGAGAAGTCGCTCACGGTACCGACGACGTTCTTGATGAATTTATGCTTCGCTTTGCTCATCGTCATCGTCATCGTCATCGTCGTCATCATCATCATCGTGGATTCTATGGATTTGTCTGTAAGATCTATTATCAAATTAAGAACATGAAAGCCGTCATCAAATTGCTTCTGATATACAGGATATCAAAGCCAGAGTCATCGATATTGCAGAGAGACGTCAGAGGTATGGTTACAAATTCAGTAGTACCTCAGAGCACGCCCCAAGCTCCAATGTGGCAAACAATGGTGGATGGTATGATCGAAAAGGTGATACATTTCTACTAGAAGAAGCTGATCTTGTTGGCATCCACAAGCCCAAACAATAACTCATTGATTGGGTCATTGACGGTGATTCTTGACTCAAAGTGATTTCTGTCGTGGGAATGGGGGGCTTGGGTAAAACCACCCTCATCAAGAAAGTTTATGACGACCTGGAAGTGAAGAGACATTTTCAAAGCCATCCTTGGATCACTATTTCTCAATCATTTAAGTTTGAGGAGCTCTTAAAAATTTTGATTCAACTGCTCTTCAACGAAGTCAAACAACCTCTCCCCCAAACTTTGGAAACTATGGACATCAATAATCTGAAAGCAGTGCTCAAAGAATTCCTCCAAGAAAGCAGGTATGTGCTAGTCCTAGATGATATTTGGAGCTTCGAGGCATGGGATGCTATTAAAATTGCATTGCCAAACAGCAACTGTAGCAGCCGTGTGTTGCTCACAACGCATATTGTTAAAGTTGCTTCTACCTCTTGTAGAGAATCCCATGGTTACATCTATGAAATGAAGGCTTTGTCTCAAGAAGAGTCTTGGACTCTGTTTTGTAAGAAAACATTGCAGCAGAAGGATTGCCCTCCACGTTTAATTGAACTTTCTGAAAGTATCCTGAGACGATGCGAGGGCTTGCCGCTGGCGATTGTGGTGATTTCTGGGGTGTTGCTTTCAAAGGACCAGGAAAGCGTAGATGAGTGGGAGTTGGTGAATCGCAGTCTTGGTGCTGAAGTAGAAGTCAGTTATTTGAAGAAAATATTGTTGCTGAGTTACAATGATTTGCCTTACTATCTCAAGTCTTGTCTCTTGTACTTGAGTAGTTTCCCAGAGGATCATTTGATTGATTGGATGAGCACAATTCGATTGTGGGTTGCAGAAGGATTTGTGGAAGTTAAAGAATTTGGAAAGACACTAGAGGAAGTTGCAGAGGCTTACCTCTATGAGCCCCTTAATAGAAGCTTGATTCAAGTGGCAATGAGAAGGGCGGACGGAAGGATCCGAAAGTGTCGTATGTTGGACAATCTTCACTGTATTTAAATAAATTAAATTTTATTTTGTACTAAACAACAACCAGAATATAAAGAAATAAAGGAAATGAGAGAATTTGTTTGATTACAAAAATCAAACTCGAAATAAAATAAATAAATAAAAACAGATTTTATTTTGTTACAAAAACAAAATTAAAATCTGATTTAAATAAATAATAATAACACTGAAAATAAATTAAATAACTTACTTAATTTAATTTATTCGAATTATAATCTGATCAAGTCCAGTGTTTGACACTGTGTCCTTAAGACAGATTCGTCCTCTCCACGGTGCTTTCAGAATTTGGACGTCTATCTCCCAGGATGAAATGATTTACTACAAACAATAGCAGCACTACAAATTGTTTGCTTTACGAACACACTAAGTGTTTACACTCTGTCACGACCCGAACCCGCCCCTATGGGTTAAGGACGTAACTAGCCAGTAATCCTGAGATTACCTACGGCCTCAAAACAAAATAGACATAACTCAACAAGTAAAGGGGCCAAACGGAGGCAATAATCAAAACTTTGTCCATAGAGCCGTGCTTATATGCACTTCAAAACAAACCATACTCATATACGTTAATAACCCACGTCAAAAATACAGTACTGTAGACACCCCATTTTTGACCGTCCTCAAGACTTGGACGTCACCGCTTGAACACTCAGTGATCATCCATGCATGTGTTCGTCTTGAGTTCCCGGAGGCCTCGGCTGCGCGCCTCGCCTCAGGATCTCTTAACTCGTTTGTTTAGTGTTTGGTTTTGCACCAAACACTTTTGTTTTTGCCTTGGAAGGCAGGGAATGGCTTGTTGGCCATCCCCACACACCACGGCCATGGCTTGAGGCCACCGGCTGTCTTTTGTTGCCATTGGCCAAATGTTTGGCCGACCGACACTATTTTTGGCCGACCGGCCATATATTTTGGCCAAAATCACTTTTGGCTGGCCGACCACTGTTCATCTGCTTTTAGCAGATATTTTGTGCCAGCTGTGATAGCTGGCATCCACTCTGTTCCCCTCCATACACGTGTATGGAGGGATTTCCCCCTTGGATGGCTTGTTTTGGAAGCCTTACAAGAGGGAGTTGCCTATAAGAGGAGGTTTCTTCTCTTGGCATGGGGTTAGACATTTTAGACAGCCATTTTTAGGGTTTGAATTCTAGGGTTAGGGTTTGGTTCATATCCTATCTCTATATCTTTCTCTAGTGTGTGTTTTGTCTCATTTTTGCTCACAAACACCCACCATCACACCATCTCTTGGAGCTGAGGCCCTTGAGGGTTGTTTTGGAGTTTTGGAGCTGGTTTCAACCTAAAGAAGATGCTGGAGCTCCATTGTTGAAGAGGGTCTTCAAGGGTAAGAAGCTTGTCCCTTTACTCCCCATTTTTGCAAAGCTTTTCTACCTATCTTGCAATTGTTTTTTGGCTTTGCATATAACACATAAAAGTTCTGTTTTTAAGGCCTCTAAATAGTTTGTTAAGAGTGTTTTGTGGTTTGAGGTTGTTTGACCCCTCTTAAGCCTTGTTTGGCCCTTGTTTTGTGCTATTTTGTGTGAGCTCCGGGACCACAGTGTTTGGGCCTCCTCACCACTGAAATCTTGAGGGATTTCAGAGGTGAGGATGGTGCCTTGAGGTCCCAAGAAGGAGAGGGCCACCCCCTCTCCTTGTTGTCCTTGAAAAGGACCATTTTTGCCTCTTGAGAGAGCACCATGTTTAAGTGTGTGTTGGCCATGCCTTAGCTATTTTTCATGCTTATTATGTCATAATATAGCATTGTGTTGAGTTGGTTTTGGTACACCATGCTTGCTTAGCATACATGCCTTGTAATGCCTTGTTTTAGCCTTAACATGTCTTATGTTTTGAGTCCTTATTCAAGCATGTTTAGGCCTAGCTTTGTGAAGCCTTTATGTTTGTTTTGCCATGCTCAAGGTCTGCCCTTAGTTGTTTTGGTCGACCATAGCATGCATTGCATAGCCCCTTTACATTTTGGCTTGTTAGCCTTGGACTTTGGACCATATTGCATGCCATGCTTGTCTTGTTCATTTGGTTTGGCACCATTTTAGCATGATGTTAGAGCTTTCTATGCATGCTAATTGTCCATGTTTACCTTCTTTTAAGTGTGCTTAGAAGTTGTCCCTTTATGCTTAGGAATTGGACCATATTCGCATGCATGTATGTGTGTGTTTTGGACCTCACTTCCATAGCATTGGCCACTGTTTTAGGCTTGTTTGAGGGCTGCCTAATTTAGTTTAAGTCCATCCTCTTGCTTGTTGCATGTTTTGTATGCTTCCTTGTATTGCCATGTTGCATATTAGCCAACATGTCTAGGTTGCATTCCATTTGCATGCCTGCTTGGCCTCTTGAATTGCTTGTGATAGAGGTTAAGCCCCCATTGTTTGATTATGTGCATTGCATTCCACATTAAAATGCACACTTGATTCTTTGGGCCATCATGCATGGAAATGCGTGATTGGTGGTCCGAGAATCGAGGCCCATGTCTCTTTGAGTCATAAACACGATAAGGGATGGGATTGGTGCATACATTGCTTGAAATGCATTGCCATGCCAAGTCTTGCCCTCTGCTGCTGTCAAACACAGATTCTGCAGGAATATTTGGCCGGCCGGCTATCTTCAGTGCCGACCGGCCATCATTTTTGGCCGATGGATCAAATTCATGGCCGGTGACCATTCTATATGGCCAGTGGTATTTTCCTCCAGCCGGTGGTGTTCCCTAGCATCCAGAGAGCAAACCCTGAGGCTTTGGCAGTCATCAGGATAGCAAAGCAAGGAAAACAGAGGCATCTTGAGCATGGCAGTGGATTTTCGGGTGGAACCGAGCGCGCATGCATTGAGCCCTCTACTGAGGCTGCTGTTTACTGCTTTCTTAGATTAATTAATTTGCTTAATTAATTTAGTGGTCTGTAATATTTAATTAGCTCGTAGGTTAATTAAATTGTATTATTCTTTCGGTCCCTCCGAGCGAGGGCAAATTTGTAATAAGTGTGGGTGCGTGTGTGCATGTCTTCCAAACCCCCACTTCTTTCTCCTTTTTACTTATCTGCTTTTGATGGTTAGTATTAGGGCATATTTACTTTAGCATACCTTATGCTATGCACGCGTGCATCATTCATCAGTATTGCATGCACCGGGCTCGGCGCATCATACTAACTGCATAAGCATTTCAAATCTAACTTGAATACATGCTACTTGTGCATTTTCATATGCCATCCTTAGGTTAGCCGAGCCTCTTCTAGCGACATTTTGTATGCGATGCATTGGGCACTTAACATGGACTTGGATCATACATTGATGGCTAACACGTTCTTGTTTTGGCATGGAGTACTTTGTAAGTATTTTATGCTTTAGCATACTGCATGCGTGTGAGTGTTGTCATGATTGCATGCTTACCATGAGGCTAGCTGCTTATGTGTTGTAACTGCTTGAGTGCCTGTGGGTGGAGGTTGAGTTGTTTAAATTGGAACAATGCATTGAACGCAAGTTTTAAGCCCACTAGATAATGACAAAACCATCTTTTCTAAAAAAGGCCCACTCGAGGGTGGCAAAACTTGCATTTTAGCCTACTTGCGAGTAGCAAACCATTTTCAAAACAAACATGAAATTTTTTGTTCCAATTTAGGCGATTTGGTCTATACTTGTTTGCTACGCGCATAACATAGTAATTCTAGGCTAATAACCGGAACAAGAACACATAAAGTTTTCAAAACAAGATATCATGGTTAGTAGAGGCCGATCTTCGGATCGGGCGAGAGGGGGTGCTCATAGCTGACCTTCTCCAATCGTACCCAAGTTCCCGAGCCGAGGCAACTTTGGTGATGACGGACACGTGGCCTTTGGCACCGAGTCAGGGTTTCCTAAATTCTCCCATTAAAAAATATTTAGGTGGCGACTCTGTATCTGGCAAAGCAGTCCATGTTTGGCACTTCTTTCAAAAATCTGTTTTCTCAAAACGATTTGCCGGATTTAGACTCTTTGGTTCAGATTTAGAGCCACAACAAAAACGGGAGTCCGAACTGTAGCACCGAGGTCCCTCGCGGCTTGTTACAGTTTCTGGCGACTCCGCTGGGGAGTTTAGAGAGCTTGACTCGAACTCGTGATATCCTGTTTTGATTACACTTATGTGTTTCTTTGCATTGCATGTGCATTGGTATGCCTAGGACACCGTGTTTGCCATCTGCCATTCCTGAACGGTTTGCCGGAGGCTTGTCTTGTCAAGGTATGACCATAAGGCTGACCGGTTGTGGGCTCTGACAGTATGGCAATACAAACCCCGGTTTTACCGGGGCACCCTTTTCGACCATTCGACCTAGTGCATATTCGGAATCCATAGTGACTATTCCAAACTAGGACAGGTTGCTTACCCGATGTTAGGTTGTTTGAAAACCGCTGCGTGCGTAGTGAAACCCTAGCTCCTGACAAAATAGGACAGGGAAACCCTACCCCAACATAGGGGTGTTTTGGCTCTCATCTACGTGCTATGTGCTTTTAGAGTGTATCTCTACAGGAACGCGCATGTCAGTTTGCCAGCTTGAGTATCAGGCCTGAGGGCACCAGTATCAGTATTTGTGAGAATCAGTTATATCTGTGGGTATCCGATTCTGTGTTTTGGGGCAGTGATTTTGGGAAACAGTGATCAGTGGTAGAGTACAGTTATTCGGCTACATCTGTGTTTGATCTGTTTGGGCTGAAATGCTGCTTGGTTTTCCTTTCAAGGTTCAGAGAATTGATCCAGAATAGTCAGTGTTCCCCCTTGCTGAGGCAAGACAGATATCTGATCTGTCAGTCACCGCTCAGAACAGTGGACCTATGATGATGCAGAATTCGGAAGAGATTGTGGTTATGACAGCCGCATTAGATCAAGAAATCACTCCGCAAAGTGAGACCAATGTTGATGTGCCGCATCCACCCAGTTCGCCTGCTGCACACCCGGTTTGGACCCCCCAGTTGTATCAGGCTCGTGAGCCTACCACATTCGAGTTAATGGGGATGATAGGTGACCTCCAGAGGTTCGTGGCGGATCTCGCCTACGGGATGTCAGCTTCGCCACCAGCCGCACCATACGCCGGGCATTTTGTACCCCAGAGCCCCCATTGCTGGACGGATTGTGATCGAGCTTAGCCAACCGGAGGTGGCCTCCAGCTATAACAATGACGTATCAACCCAAACCCTCGATCAGGCTGAGGCCAGAGGTAAAAACAAAATGAAGGCAGATGCCGATCACATTGAACAACTACTGTGGGCAGTCGAGGCTTTGAAAGCCGGGGGGATGAGTAAATAGCAAGTATTCGCAGTCCTAACCAAGACTACGGATGATGTTTTCCCCGCTCCAACTGAAGGCAGTACCAGCCAAGCAGAAAACCGGGACAGCCCCGTCATGCCAGAACAGTTCCTTCTGCTCCCAACCCTGCACCCGGGAAAGATCAGAAAGTCAAGGCAGTGCCTGCCGACCCTTTCGCTAGTGCGTCTAGCAAGAATTCTCAGACTTCAAAGTACCTGCCCCGAGGGCGCAGGGTTTTTCACGATCTCTACATGCCTCTGTCCAAGGCACTTCAGATCCTGGCCGAAAGAGGGCACCTTAAACCCCTGGAGCCCAGGCCTCTCCCGAAGAATCTCCCTCACATACACGATGTCGCCTTGTAATGCGCGTACCACCATCAAACTGGTCATGCTACCGATAATTGCTTCCGCCTCCGTCACGAGGTACAGGATTTGATTGACAACGAGGTTATCCTCCTGCCCACCTCAGCCAAGTCCGTTACTACCCAGTTATTGGATTTTGAGGACACTAACACTACGAGTATGTAACCAGAGAGTAAACCACCTGCGGGCAGCGCTTGGTATATTTTGGATGTGGCGTTTGGCACGCATTTTCGAGCATCCGTGAATGCTAGTTTTGTAAATTCTGGCTTGTGTGTCGAGTCAGTCTTTTGTTTTGTTTTGAGTCTGTCTCATTATCGTGAGTCAGTCCTTTTGCTTAAGGGTCTGTCTTGTTGTAGCAAGTCGGTCCCCTTGTATAGAATGCAGGTGATTACGGGGTTGTTGCCTGGAACACCATTTTGTTTTGTAATTACTCCTTTTGCTTTCTTTTTGAGTCTATTTCTGTTGTGGAGCCAGTTGCAACCAGGAAATCTGAATGAAACAGTCGCGGCTATCATGTTTCCGTGCTTACTACTTTTTTGAGCTAGTTATGCCAGAGGATTTGGATGGGACGACAGTACATTCTACCTGTTCTCTTGTGCCCTGAAAATCATTGTAATGACCTAAGTTTTTTTTTTCAAAACCTTTTTGAACACTGTGGTGTTGAAAACGAAGATAAAGGAATTCCTCGGGTTTTGCAAAAATTTGATCATTTGAGAGAAAGATAGGCATGCTAAGCCCTTAATGAATGAAATCATGCTTGTTAGCGTCAGTACTGAGAAGGACCCTGGCTTGATCCAGATTGGTTCCACACTATCTTCAGCGCGAGCGATGTGTCGCTTTCGTAAAAACTTTCAAAAACAAAATGTTTTGCGGTGTGAAGACCTGTGTGGAATCTCTCTTGAGATTGTGCAGCCTAAGACCATTCTCAGCCTCAAGATTCAATCCGTTTGTTTTCGAACCTTGGACCCATTCAGAATGTTCAACGGTCAACCGCCATGTGAGACCTGTGTGGCCAGATCAGAAGCACCCCTCGAACTAGGGGCAGCAAAATGTCGGACATGCTCGAAGAACCAAATACAATAGCCGTTCTTCTAGATACAGAGGGCTTCAATCTCAAAACCATTTGGCATGGACTTGTTACACTTTTACCCTTTGAGAGGCTCGCTGGGCCGAAAACCCGGAAGGGCGACCCAGGCAAAAGTTAGAGCAAGAAAAAATATATACAAAAGAAAAGAGAAAATAAATGCAAAAAGAAAAAAAAGGATGCAAAAAAAAATATATATATACAATACGAAGAAAAAGAAAAAAAATAGAAAAAAGAAAAAAAGAAAAAGGGAAAAGAAGCTCGCAAGGTCGAAAACCCGCATCGGGCGCCTTGGCAAAAGTTAGAGCCTAAAAAGTGAAGGTTAAAATACCCGAGTGTACCTTAACCGGAACTACGTAAGGCTTGATTCCCATGTTTGGGATACGTAGGCAACTTCATCCTGAAGTCCAGCCCCCAACGCTTTCATAGCGTCTCAGTCCATGCAATAGTTTTGATCACCTTTGCCTCCTCTGAATCTGATAGTTTGGTTGTGACAACCGGAACTACGCAGTCAACTTCCTCTTGAAGTCCTACCCCCAACGCTCTCACAGTGACTGTGTCTATATATTGGTCCAGACTATATCCGTCTTCTCCGTGTCTGAGAGTTCGTTTGCAATCATCACCGATAAGGACTGGTTTTCAGCATGCTGTGGCATTATCCAAACAAGGGGCAACTTTTCGTTGCCATCAGTTACTACGAGTCGCCGTTCAAACCAGGGGCAACTTTCCGTTGCCATGCACCCCTTTCAAACAAGGGGCAATTTTCCATTGCCTCCGATCCGGGATTGCGCATCTCAAGGGTAAGTTCCGTGCTCGTTGAGCATCGACCGTTTGCAAAAATAGTTTTTGAAAATTTTTACTGAGGTTGACTATTTTCTTGAAAACTATTTCATTTTTCAAAGCTAGACTATTTCTGAGACCCAGACGGGAAAATTTTCAGTGCTCATAGTCTAACTTGCATGATTTTCAAATCTAAAATTGAATAAGCATGTTAATTTAACTCTCATTTTGGTCAAAACTGTTTTAGTAGAAAACTAAAAAAATGGTCGAAATGATGAACTAGGGGCACAGTCGAGTCAGGAGTTCTGTCTTTCCCCCGTCATCAACATGTTTGCCAGGAGGGCACTCTATCCACCGGAAGAAGGCACAACTGAAGCTATCTGTAAAGGGCTGAAAGCCCTCAACAACCTCCGAGCAACGAGGTATTGAACCAAGTGTGGAGCACAAATCAGAATGGATCAAGATATTCCATTTCCTGTTTGGAACACCGACTGACGTCGCTGGAAGAAATAGCCGCGAGCTAATAGTGTTGGGCGTGAACCCGCGACTTCCTATTCATCTATTAATAACCCTGGGGAGGGACAAAAAAATGAGAGAATAAAGAATAGAGAGATGTACGATGAGAGAAAAAGTAAGGAAAGGGTTTTGAGAGAAAAACCGAGCCTGAGGGCCGAGTGATGTGAGAATCACAAATCAGAAAGGGTGGGAAACATACCCGGAGGGACTGGCTCCCCGAGATCTAAGGTCTTTTGTTTTTGTAAACACGTCCGTGTGTCGTGTCTTTTGTCTTGTTTAGCCCAACTTTCGTTTTGGGTCTTTTCCGAGTGTATCTCGTTGCATTTAGGTCGTGTCCCTTTTGTTTGAGTCTGTCTCGCTGTGTTCAGTCGTAGGCTCGATACCCAGGTTGAAACCTTTTTTTTCATTTTCAAAAATATTGTTTATGCTCAGAGTGCTGTGCCATTCTCTACATTTAGGCGAAGCAAAAGAAAAAGGGGAGAATTTGGGGCATCTGAGTGTGTTTCAACTCCAGCCGGTTTCACCTTCGTATTCTGTCTTGTCAGATTGGATTGTTTGTTCAGGGTTTGCCGTGTGCAAATGAACCAAACACTGTGTTATGGGCTGTATGCAGAATAATCCTCAGCAGAGTAAGGGCTGTGTGTTCAGAATCAAGCAGTGGGTTTGTTTGTTTTTTACTATTGGTTGGTAGTTATCTGATTATTACAGTGCAAGTGTTCAATTTTCAGACAATAAATCAATTTCATTTACATTGAGGTGTAATATGGTGTGATGCAATGCAATGTAAAGATGTACAAATGTAACACTTTTTTAGACAAAAAGTTTGTTTCATTCCATCATTTTTCAAGTACATAAGTTTTGGGAAACAAAATCTGCCTGCGGCAGTACAAAGTATCCTAACTACCAACAAAAAGGGAAAAGTACAAAAAAGAAGAAAAACAGCAAAAATCTCTATCAAACGTAAAAGTGGCTCCGAGGGCTATCAGTCCGTCCTAGTCCTCTTCCTGGACGAAGGTCCAGGAGCATCATCAGCACTGTCATCTGAGCCCGAGTCCGAGCCGTCTCTGGTCTCCTCCTCCGATGACTCTGCCTCCGCCTCTGTCTCCGCCTCGGACGACTCCTCGTCATCATCCGGAACCGGCGCCCGAGAGCTACTCCCAACATGAGTGCGCCCGCCTTGGTGCGGGGGAATACTCTGCCCTCCTCATCTCTCCCTCGGACAGGAACAGAAGGTCCGGCTGGAGCACCTCCTACAGTGGGAATCTGGAAGGGAGGCTGAAAAGTACAAAAGGTAAATGCATCGGTGTACCGTGAACAGTTTATCAGTGCAGAATGCAGTGTATGAGTACAGTGTGCGTAGATGCTGTGAACAGTTTATCAGTGCAGAATGCAGTGTATGAGCACAGTGTATGAATGCTGTGAGCAGTTTATCAGAAGTTGTGTTGTGCATCGGATTATGTCAAGCAGTTTATGCATGGTTTGAGATTGTGGTCAGAAGAACATACCGGAATATTGTAGAGGGCCAGAAGGTCGAAAGTCCGCTGCAACATCCCCATCATGGAGGCATTCAGCTCCAGGGACTGCCGGGTGTACTCGGAGGAAGCCTGCAAAAGTATCAGATGCATCAGTATTCTGCGGAATATCAAATAAACTGAAAATGAAATGACAATGCAAGATGCAAAATGCAATAATACATACCGGAGGCAGGTCATGGAAACCGACCAACTCGTGATCAGCCGGAGGAGGAGCAAAGGGGATCTGGTAGGAGCCCTCGCCCTGCCCTCTATATGTCAACGAGGTGGGCAGTGCAGGCCAACTAGCCCCCCGCCCTCTCTGAGCTCCGCTCCGGCCACGGACCCGAGCCCTCCTCGATGTCCCTACCCCTGCGCCTGTCCTGGCTGTCGGCACCGCAGGTCTCTCTCTCTCAGCTCGGCGGCCACCGCTCAGAGGCTGCATAAGGATGGTCCGGATGAACGCCGTGTAGTTACCTATGCTCTTGTGGCGTATCGCATCCCAACCGACTGTGTACTCGGTCATCTGCTCGAGAGTGTACCTCTCAGTCTCCCTCATGTCCTCAGGAGGGGGAGCTGGAACTATCTGCTCTGGTAGACCCAGGGTCTGGCGTAAGAAGTGCTCGCTTAGGTACCAGGCCCGACAGACTGGTCCCTCCAAGAGGATCTTGAACCGGGCAGTCTCTACCGCGCTTGCGAATCGCTCCCAAATCTCAGCCGGCAGTGGGGCCCAAGGCTGCCAGGTGATCTGAAAATGAAATATAGATTGTTATCTACTGTTGTTGAAAACATACAGTGTAAAGCGAAGCTTAAATGAACTGCAAGTAAAACGTACCTCCGCGGCGATGATGGTGTCAAAGTAGCAACGGAAGAAGATGAACGTCTCCCGTGGTCTCCGCACACACCTCACGTCGAAGCGTCGCGAGAACGGGACGACGAAGGGTCTCTACATCAGGAACTGGGGCCAGCCTAGGAAAGTAGCCGTAGACCCACAACTGCAGAATACCAGTATGCTTATCAGATAAAGTAGAATGCAGAATAAAGCAGAAATAACAGAGCCATGTATTGTGCAGTATATTGTGCAGAACAGTGAGTTATGCAGTGTACAGTGTGAGCAGTGTACAGCCAGTGTAAAATAGATTACAGTGCGTGCAGTGTACAGAGTACAGTATAGGGTACAGGAAGCAGAAAAGTAGAAATGTAAAGCAGAAAAAGGAACGTACCTCCCAAGCACGCCAGTAGCCCCCGAGCAACTGTCCGCTGCCACGGGAAGCCGAACTCATATATCCGTAGAGAGTAGCCAGAGCGGCGCCACCCTAGTCGTAGTCTAAGATCCGGGTGACATCCACTAGAGCGCTGAGCAAACACAAGGGCACGGTATTCGCCCGGTCGGTGAAAATAGTCGTCCCTAGCAGGAACATCAGAAAGCCGCGGGCGTATCTCTCCACGGCCTCCTGGGTCATCGGAGCCTCCTCCACCAACGCGAGCTGGACCCTGAACTGCACCTCAAACCAGGAATAGCAGACGAAGCCTGGGCGGGCGAGAGGCGGCACCTCGCCAAGCAGATAGATCTAAGCAGCTGTCCACTCGTCCATGTTGGTATCGAAGGGGATCGGATCACCCCTTACCCCAATGCTTGTGAGCATCGAGAAGTCGACGGGAGTCATCGTCATCTCCCCGGCAGCAGAAAAGTGGAACGAGTCGGTGGTGTCCCACCATCTCTCCACTAGAGCAGCAAGGAGAGGTCTGCATGCGGTAAGACGGGGGAGTCCCCTGCAGAATGCGCCGAAGCCGGCCTGGTCCACAATGTGACGAACGGCGTCCGGTAGCTCTATGTACCAATCTCTGGCAGCAACGTTCCCATACCCGCGGACGGTATGGGAATCTCCATGTTCAAAAGCAAACCGTGGCGAAGCAATATATAAAAAAATACAGTTTTGAAGTGCATTCAGAATTGGTGACAGATACAGCGTGTGTGCACGTCTTCGAATTCCAACAAATACCGGGTGCCGGTATGCTCATACTGAACTACAACGTGTGATGTGTCAGTGTGTTTGCATGGTTCAGTGTAGATACGGCAGGGCAAGTGCAGTGTGTGTGCGCGTGTTCAGTTTCAAACGGATATCAGTTGCAAGTATGATTACAGTCAACTACAATATGCAATGCATCAATGTATTCGGCCTAGGCAGTTAAAGAAATAATTAACTCTGGCAGTTAAATGTGCGGAAAGCAACAAAGAGGGGAGACTATACCTCAGAAGCGCCGAAGGATACATGAGATGCCGGCTCGCACAGAAGCAGGTCCTGTGGCACGCTCCGGTCGAAGCTCCTGAACTGACGAAGTCCATCAGGAGGCAAGACGTGGATAGCCGGCCGGTAGGTCGCCGGGTCGAACGGGCGGACGCTCAAAGGCAAGAGCTCGGCCCCAGGGTCCATCTCGTGATCCGGGGGAGTCCCGCCCTGTGGAAGATCGTCCGCCATGTCAGAAGTGATGAGAGAATGGCCGGGAAAATGAAAATAGGGCTAGAATGCGAAAAGTCAATGAAAAGTCAACCCCCGGGAGGGCGAAAAATGACCGGAAAAGCCGGGAAGTGGAAAATGTACGGAAGTCAAGAAAAACTTGGGGGAAACAAACCCCAAGAGGTGGAAATGGCAAAGGAAGCACCGAAACAAAGTTTTGATCAGACGAAAATGTTCGAAACGCGAAGGTAATCGCGAATCCAACGACAAAACGACGTGAAACCGAGAAAATCGAGGGATAAAGGAGGGGAAAATGCTCTAGAAAGGGAGAGGAGAGAATTTCGGCTAGAAGGAATGAAAAGAATAGGGTTTGGAACCCTATTTTAAAACACCCGAGGCAAAAAGTCAAAACTGCCCCGATCCAGGCACTTTTGGTCGGTCGGCTAAATTTTTGGCCGTTTATGTTTTTCTGTGGCCGGTGGATAGCCGGTGGCCTCCTCTTCCGGCCGGTGAGCCTCCCATAACCTTTTTTTGGTTAGATCTGTAGTTTGGGGCCTTCATTGCTCAAGATAGTGCAAGAACAGTGCTTTTCAAAGCTCAACCCCTCCGTCTGACCCCGGACCATGTATTCTGTGCGTGGCACTCGAAGTCATGCAAGGTGTATCCTTTTTGTATCCTTTTGTCTTTTACAAGATTCAAAAGTTGTCCCGTGTGCGTTGCACGCATTCATCGCACTGTTTGGTGCATTGCATCGCGCTGTTTTGCGCATCTCATTGTATTTGGCATGTAGAATGGTCAGGCGAGACCCTAAACACGCACTTGGTCTGGCGAGACCTTAAATACGCTCGGTCTGGCGAGACCTTAAACCCGCTCGGTTGCATTGTCATGCATTTCAAATGACGTGCGTGGTTGCGCATTCGGGTTCATATGCATTAGACACACGTTGTTTCGCACTTGCATCAACATGCATTGTCATGCATCTCAAAAGCCGCGCGTTGTCGCGCACTTCGAAACCATGCAAAATCATACATTCAAAAAAAAAAAAAATTCATGCATCACACAATCTAGGAGACCTTAAATCCTCGGAAGGTGCAAAACTTTTGGTGCTTGCATGTCTGCATATGTTGTAGCGCTCATCATCCCTTGAATCGTTATGCATGCATACACGCATCATAACACATACAACTTGCATTGTCATGCATCTTAAGCCGCGCGTCGTCGCGCATTAGAAAATTCATGCATTGTCATGCATTTCAAGCCGCACGGTGCCGCGCATCAAAAATTCATGCATTTCAAGCGACTTGCGTTGTCGTGCATTCCATGCAACATGCATTCCATGCATCATTTGCATTTAAAAAAAAACAGAAACAAACCAAAAATCATGCATCATTTGTATTTTCAAGAAAAAAAAAAAAAAAAAACAACAAAACAAACATGCACATGTCATGCATTTCATTTTAATATATTGCATATGTCATGCATTTCCATTGTAAATATCCATTCCATTGCATATTGTATATTGCATTGTAGATTGCATGCATTCATTGCATCACCTCCGCCTATGGCTTGCGCCTTTCCATGTTGAGCTTGGTCTGGTATGTGCCTATACTTTTCACGTCGAAACATAGTTCAGTAGACCGTTCTATGTTAGCCGTGGCTTGTATGCGTCCATGCCTTTCCTAGGCAAGATTTGGTTTGGCCCGCGTGCCATATCCATTGCATTGCATAGTTGTAGATATTGCATTGTAGATTGCATGCATTCCTTGCATCACTTCCATCTATGGCTTGCGCCTTTCCATGTTGAGCTTGGTCTGGTATGTGCCTATACTTTTCACGTCGAAACATAGTTCAGTAGACCGTTCTATGTTAGCCGCGGCTTGTATGCGTCCATGCCTTTCCTAGGCAAGATTTGGTTTGGCCCGTGTGCTATATCCATTGCATTGCATATTTGTAGATATTGCATTGTAGATTGCATGCATTCCTTGCATCACTTCCATCTATGGCTTGCGCCTTTCCATGTTGAGCTTGGTCTGGTACGTGCCCATACTTCTTGTGTCAAAACATAGTTCAGTAGACCGTTCTATGTTAGCCGCGGCTTGTATGTGTACATGCCTTTCCTAGGCAAGATTTTGTTTGGCTGCACGCCATATCCATTGTATATATTACATTGTAGTGTAATTTTGCATCCAACATTAGGATTATTGTTCTTTCTTCAACGGTTCGTTTCCCCACTTATGTCATCCTCCCCCCCCCCCAATACTCGTTCTTATGTCCGTCTACATTACTCATAGTTCAGTAGACCGTTCTATGGTAGACGGACTTGTTACCTCCATTAATCTATTTGACACTTGTGTGGTTTTGAACCGCTCATGATTGGATCATGATTCGATTGTATTGCATTTCATTTGCATTGTTTCAATTGCATTACATTTTC
>JAPPVO010004616.1:0-41398 GCA_030407325.1 Camellia japonica
ATTAGGCACATCCAAATCGTCCAATTCTTCTGTTACAACAGACTCAAAAGAAAAGGAAAAAAGACGACCTGGACAGGACTGTGGCTCCGGGTTAACATCCCCAAGAGTACCAGACTCAGACTCAGTCGAGCTGGAACCTGATTCCGACTCACAGGACTCGGTGGAATCAGATTCCGGCTCACTACCTGACCGGAACTGCTGGACAAGAATCCTCCTCGTACTGCCAAGTGAGAGAGGGTGCGATTGATGCATCCAAGATAGCTGCTGTCGGCTCGCAACCGTTTCATCCCCAATCATGGACACCTCGAAGTTATCCCCCAAGCACTCTTGGTCGATCGGAGGATCAGAGGGAGACATGCCAGTGCTACCCTATTCAAAATCTGTGCCCTCAGGATCCCCTGCTTTATTCTGCTCAACTTCAGTTGTTGGGTCTGTCTGCTCTGTGCAACGTCATCCCCAGATAGTTGCAAATCGAAGAAGATTTCAAAGCCTGGTACGCGCTTACTCTCCGCGTTTATCCATGGCTCTGGGAAGCCGCAAAATGGAAAATCTTCCCCTCCCGGACAAAGCGTCCGTTCAGGGTACCCCAAATGGGCCTGTGCATTAAGTCAAACGGCTTCCCAGCCTGCTTCGCCCTGGCTCTGCCGGCCATTTCCTTTCCTTTCCTCACCCAGTCCTCTTTGGTGGGCAGATAGCCCAGTCCAAAGGTATGCGGGTTGTGTGGCACTTCGGCCAATGCTGCGACTCCTTTCCTGCCGCTTCTTCCCAATCCCATCCCGGGAATATGTTGTAGCTTGTTCATGAGGTAGACTGATTGGGCACTGACATACACGCCCTCATTCACAGCCATAATGTTCTGTACTACCCGGGCCTCGGCCAAAGTGAATCCTGATAAGAAGACATCTTCTGTGCCATGCTCAATATCTAGGACCGGCGTAGATACCTCCGGAGGTGGGTGGATCGATGAATTCCCGAATACAGTGGCTACTCCCTTTCCGTAGGGGTATTTCACCATCTGATGTAGAGTTGAGGAGACTGCCTTTACTTGGTGCAGCCACGGCCGCCCCAAGAGCAAGTTGAAGGTTGCGGGAACGTCCAAGACGTGAAATTCGACATCGTGTTGTCCTGGACCAACCTTAGTTTGGATCTTGACAATCCCCATCACTTCTCTACTCGTGTTATCATAAGCCTTGATCACCTGAGTTGTTGGCGTGAAGTCCGCGGGCTTTAACCCGATTGCATATGCCGTTCTGACTGGGCAGACATTAATAGCAGATCCGGTATCAACAAGTACCACCGGTATCCACTGTCTCTATACTCAACAGAGATGTAGAGAGGTTTTATGGTTCACGCCCTCAGGCGCAATTCTTTGTCTGTAAAGGTTAACGCCAGAACCCCCTCCCGGAAAGACCAGCCGACCAGCTGCTCTGGTATAGTATCGATGGAAAGTTTGGCTTTGTCCATAGCAGAGAGGACAGCCTGTCTGTGTACCCTTGAAGCCATAAGCAGTCCCCAGATGAGATGTCTGCTTGTATTTTCTTTAACTGTCTCAGTACAGCCTCTTCTTCAATTGCTTCTCTCTCTGTTTCTCTGCCTCTTTATCTTTTCCGATGCCTCGGGTTGGTCAAGGTGTGGGGTTTGAAGTACCGCCACTCCGGGTCATGTGGTCCACCTCATCGAGGTACCAAGTATCATCTGGTTGAGCACCTGCCCAATCTTCATCCGTATGGCAAGACATAAGTCGTCGTCTTCCACCACATCCCACTGGCATTCAACAAAACACTATCTGGTTCAGGCATGTTTGCACTCTCAGCATTTTCATCCCACATGCTCACAGCAGTCTTGCTTTCGTGCTCGCAGCACTTTCAATTTTCTTCATGGTTCTTGGCTTTGCGGATTCTCTCAGAATCCCAATTCTCTCCTTTGCTCCTCCTGTTTAGTACGTTTGTTGCTCAGTTTCACAGTATCTTGATCCGAACGAAATTCTTGTACCGGCGCTCTCCGGCAATTCAATCTGACTCTCGCCCTTCGCCATTACTGATATCTCTGCCCTGCCGGGCCTTGCTCTGATTGAAATTCCACGAGTCAGGCTGATCATCTAACCACCCAGTAACTTCCGCTGACCCCAGTATTCGAACCATTGATCGAAGCATTGGCTGATTCTTGGTCGTTGAAAAATTGGAGGTTCGCGAAATCCGTTCCACTGTAGTCAGATCATCTAGCCCCTTGTTCAGATCTGTCCCCCGGATCAAGCCAGTTCAGTCTTCTCTGGCAATCCCCATTGTAGACACCCCATTTTGACCGGCCCTAAGACTTGGGCATTTTAGTTTGACCACCCTCACCAGAAAAATCAAATTGAAATTTTAAATCCCGAAGCTCACCCATTTTGGTCAAATAAAATGTTTTTATGTGAATTATCATTTTGTATAATTTTATATGATTTTGTGTGTTTGTACAAATTTTTAGGTGTGTTTTTATAACATGTGATATTTGATAAAGAAAATAATAATAAAAAAGGAAAGAAAATCAAGTAAGAGAAGACACATGCATGAGGAGGGGGGACACGGGCTTGGGGAGAAGAAAAAGAAACCCACCTCTCTCACAGCACACACCGAGGAGATGCATACACAGACAGAAAATACACAGGTTGAAGCGTGGGGGACATCATTCACACATCGCCATGCTCATACACAGTTTCACACACAACTCACTCTCCTCTCGGCAGACCGCACACCACCAATTTCATGATACACACAGACCCAACACATCACCAACACCCACACACGGGTAGAGAGAGAGAGGCACTCACACACATATGCATATACATCCATTTTGAGAGACATGATAGAGGGACATTCTGCATACACTCACGGCATTGACACCTCCCATACGCCCAGGCACACATCTCTCTTCTCTCTCTAGGCTACGGCACACCCAGCCACCACCATTCCCAACTCTCTCTCTCTATCTACAGACACCACTCACCACCTTCATCCTCATGCAACACACAGACCCACGGGAGAGGATACACACTCACACACCCACGGGATCTCTCTCGCTCACTGCCATCTCACTCTCTCCCTCGGCAAAAACCCACTGATACACTATCACCACACCACCCACGGGTCTCTCTCCCTCCCTCACTCACCAAACCACCACATATACACTCAACACACACAAGACCCATCTCTCTCTCTTCTCTCTCTAGAGACCCACATATAACACACATACCCATCACCTCTCTCTCTAGATTGAACACCCACGGCAGACCAAAGAGAGCTCTCCTCTCACTCTCTAACACACCCACTGCCGAGCCACCCTCCCACGGCACACACACACGGGCACACACCCACTGCCGCCATCGCACACCACCACTGCTGCACACACTCACCACCGCCCACGGCACTGCCATCACCATGCACACCCATGCACACACATAGAAAAAGGAGACCCAGCTCTCTCTCTCTCTCTAAGACACACCCATACACCCATTCAATACCCATGCACACTTAACAACACACATCACACCACCCACGGGTCTCTCTCCCTCTCTTGCCTGATTTTCTAGCCTCCAACCTCTCAAGAAAGAGTTACAAGAGTGTTCATATATCTCCCTCAAATCTTCAAGTTTTGGTCCCATTCCTTCATCATCTTCAAGCTCTATCATCACCACTCCATTCCAACAGCAAGGAGGAGGATTTCAGTAGCTTAGGATCACCAATTTCAGTCCAAGAAGCAACGAAAGACTTGTCTACAAGGGTGAGTGTTCATTTCCCTCTTTTGTAGTTGATTTTTGCATCAAAATTCTAGCCTATGTGTGATCTGATTTCGGGGCTGCCATGAACTGATTTTGTACTTATTTTGAGCCCCTCTTCAACATTGAAGAAGGGCTCAACACCCTTGGCATTTCCATATACCCCTTGCCATTATAGTCCTCTTTAGGCCCTTATTTGGCATGATTTTGTAGCCTTTTGTGCTCTTGGTTTTGGCTCTTGGTCAGAGCTAAGAGGGGTCTTATTTTGACCCCCTTTACATGTTTCATGAAGAAAGTTTTGTTGTTTGGTGTATGGTTTGCATGTCTCATGATATAGCCTATTTGGAGCCTATTTTGCATGGAATTTATAGCATGTTTTTATTTTGATTTGGGGGCTGTCATCTTCGGTAAATATGCTTATTTTTAGGCCCTCTTCAATGTTGTAGAAGGAAGTTTTGTTGTTTGAGTTTTGCATATACTACCTCTCTCAATACTACTCTCTTGGCCACTAGTTTCGCATGCCATTGTTGCCTTATCTATGCTAGCTGTTGGGCCATGTTTGTTACTGAAAAATGCCATATTTGGGACTGCCTTGCTACTGGTTTGCATGTCATGATCATGTTGTGCATGTTTAGTATGGCTATAGGCCATTTCGGGTGCTTAAATTCACATCTCGGGATGATTCCATGCATTGGTTGTCATTTCGTGTCATTTCGGGGCTGTTTTCCCCTTCATTTAGTTGCTGAAATTTGGTTTGCATGCTTGCATATCATTTCCCATGTCATTTCATGCCTTAGTGCATTGCCTCGGTTTGCGTGCCCACGGGCACGCATTTCGATGCACTTCATTTTTATCCGATGGCCTCCTACGTGAGTGAGCTGAGGCTCTCCCATGTTGGTGTAAGCCCATCGTCGCATTCCGTATGCCATTTCATTCCATTTTGTCATCGCCTCGGTTTGCGTGCTTGTGGGCACGTATTCCGAGGCACCTCTGTTTTATCCGATGGCTTCTGATGTGAGTGTGGCTGAGGTCCTCTCATGTTGGTGTAAGCCCAATTTGCATTTCCATCTCATTTTATCATCGCCTCGGTTTGCGTGCCCGTGGACACGCACTTCGAGGCACATCTCATCAGCATGATGCATACCAGACTGTATCTTAGTTGCATCTCATGCATGCCATGCATATTGCATCGTGTTTGGGATAGGAGGTAGCCCGGGCACGGGAAACGAGGTACGTTTCGCACTCTGAGTGACGGAACGTGTCTCAATTTCCCAGTCACCGACACTCCGGATCATCCATGATGGAGTTAGGTTTTTATTGTAGCATTCATGTGCATTCATCCTATATTGAGTTGTGCATTTCGGTTCCTCGCCATCATGCATCGGTATGCGTGATTGGTGGCACGAGGATCGAGGCATGCATATATTTGTGAAATACATTGCTATGCCCCTTTCCTGCTCTCTGTTGCAGCAAAATCAGGAATCAGCAACCTTTTGGAGTTTGGCACGCATTTCAAGAAACATTACAAAACAGAGGCTAATTGGGGCATCGCCGTGGATTTCCGCGCAAAGGCATCCGGGCATGCATCATTTCATCATCTGAGAGCAGAGTCAAGCAGTCCCCTAGCTTGCATGCTAGTTTTAATGCTTTCCTAGTTCAATTTGTTAATTAATTAGGGTTTTGTAATTATTTATTCGGGACTGTATTATTATTTTGGACTGTAATATTTATTGGGACTGTATATTTATTCGGACCCTCTGCGCGAGGGCACAACTGTAATAAGGGTGCTGTGTGTGTGTGCATGTCTTCCAACCCCCCTTTCTTTCTCCCTTTTATTTACCTGCTTATGTTGGTTAGATTAGGGCATATTTCAATTAGCATACAGTATGATAGCATGCTTGCATTCATTCATCTGTTCTGCATGCACCGGGCTCGGCGCATCATACAAACTGCATTGTATTTCAATTTCCAAGTTGAATACTTGTTAGTTGTAGCATTTCATATGCCATGTTTAGAATAGCCGAGCCTGCCATAGTTGCATTTTGCATGTGTTGCATTAGGCATTTCTGTATACTTAGGATCATGCATGATTTCTAATAAATTTCTGTTTTGGCTCGGAGTACTCGGTGAGTTTTATGCTTTAGCATCCTTGCATGCGTGTGAGTGTTGCCATGATAGCATGCTTGCCATGAGGCTATTTGCTTATGTGATATAACTGCCTGAATGCCTGTGGGTGAAGGTTGGTTATCTGAATTGGAGCAATGCATCAATGTTTGTTTTAAGCCCACTAATAGTGGCAAAATCACATCATGTTTTCTAAGCCCACCTGAGGGTGGCAAATCCGCGTCTTAGCCTACCTGCGGGTAGCACCATCAAACCATTTTCAAACAAACAAACACGAAGTGATTTGTTCCAATTCAGGCGACCGAGTCTATACTTATTTGCTGTGCGCATCACATAGTAACCTAGGCTAATAACCGGAATAAGAACACACAATGTTTCCAAATACAGATATCATGGTTAGTAGAGGCCGGTCTTTGACCGGGCGAGCGGGGGTGCTCACGAAGTGACCTTCCCCAATCGTACCCAAGTTCCCGAGCCGAGGCAACTTTGGTGATGACGGACACGTGGCCTTTGGCACCGAGTCAGGGTTTCCTAAATTTCCCAAAAATAAAAAATATTTAGGTGGCGACTCTGTATCTGGCAAAGCAGTCCATGTTTGGCACTTCTTTCAAAAATCAGTTTTCTCAAAACGACTTGCCGGATTTGGACTCTTTGGTTCAAGATTAAGAACCGTGACATTTGAGTCCTTGAACTGTGGTGACCCAATATCGAACCAGAACGGGGGGGACTCGCACTCTCTCCCCGGGATCGCGTTCGGGGACGTCTACAGTTTCTGGCGACTCTGCTGGGGATTTAGAGAACTTGACTCGAACTCATGATATCTGTTTTTGACTACACTTGTGTGTTTCTTTGCATTGCATTTGCATTGGTGCGCCTAGGACACCGTGTTTGCCATATGCCATTCCCGAACGATTTGCCGGAGGCTTGTCTTGTCAAGTCATGTCCGTAAGGCTGATCGGCTCTGGGCTCTGACAGCATGGGAACACAAAACCCGGTTTTACCGGGGCACCCTTTTTGACCATTCGACCTAGTGCATATTCGGATCCATAGTGACCATTCCAGACTAGGACAGGTTGCTTACCCGTTTATAGGTTGTTTGAAGCCGCTGCGTGCGTAGTGAAACCCTAGTTCCTGACAAAATAGGACAGGGAAACCCTACCCCAACATAGGGTGTTTTGGCTCTCACTTATCTGTTATGTGCTTGTTAGAGTGCGTCTCTACAGGGAATGCATGTATCAGTCTATAAGTTTGGGCATCAGGCCTGCTGGCACCATGTCAGTATTTGGGAATCAGTTATCTGCGGGTATCAGATTCAGTTTAGGCAGAGATTTGGGCAGAATTCAGTAGAGGGCACACTCATTCAGCTTTGCTCATTTGATTATGGTGAAATTAGGCTGAGGTGCTGTCGATTTTCTCTTTTGCTAGGGTAGTCTGGGAACCATAGCTTCAGAGGGCTCCAATACCCCCGGGTACACCGAACTTGTGTTGATAGACTTTGTCGGGTCAGAGATTCAGTTCAAGGGCAATCAGCGTTACTTTATCAGAGGCAGGGTGAAAAGGACCAGTCGGGCACAGATCACCAGCTCAGCAGTTATCAGATCAGTGGCCCTTATCCACCCCACCAGTGAACAGTCAGGCTGAGGCCTCAGTTCTACTACAGGGATAGATACACCAGTCAGTTAGATGGATCAGCAGAACACGTCAGGGATGGAGGCAATGATGCGTCAGATGCAAGAAAGTATGGAACTCATGCAACAGGACACTACCCGTCAAGCGGAATTTGCCAAAAGCCAGGCGAGATTATAGCCCAACAGGCAGAGACAATTGCCAGGCTAGAGCAGCAAATGGAGTATCTACTTCACACCAGGCTCCTCCCCTACCCAGAGTTCCAACGCTCGGGGAGACAGCTAATGTCCAGGATGATACGGACATTCCAGGCAGGCCAGCTCCGCCCCTGGTTCTACCCCAACTATCTAAAACACCCACCAACCTACCAGACTCCCCCTTTGAGTTCAAGATGGACCCCACAGCATTGAAAGTGAGCAAGCTTGAGGAATTGTTCAAAAAGTCTCAGAGGGCCCATTCTATTCCTGATATAGAGGATGGTTTACTGACTCAGTGGTGACATTACCGGATCGGTTAAAATGCCACATATGATCGGTTCGATGGCTCTGAAGACCCAATGGTGCACCTCCAACTGTTTTCTGATATCTTGAGGCCAGTGGGTTTGACCACAGCCCAGAAGTTGTCTCTATTGGCCGAACCATGTCTGGGATAGCTGCAATCTGGTATGCAAAATTGGAGAGGACTGTGAAACGAATTGGGAAGAGCTGGCTGAGGCCTTTGTTGCTCAATACTCCTACAACACACAGATTGAGGTCACAACTCGTGATCTTGAAGTCACCCGCCAGGAGCCGAAGGAGGGTTTCTCAGAGTTTGTGACGAGATGGAGGGCAAAGGCCTCAATGATGACTACAAGGCCTTCCGACAAAGATCAGATCAGGATGATTGTTCGGAATCTGCATGGCGAGTTGCTGCAAAAAATGGTCGTTTTACCTCTGTTTACCTTTCCAGCCCTTCATGATGAAATGGGGGTTCAAATCGAGGATGCCATCAGACAAGGGATCTTCGCAGAAGATAATGAGCCTTTGAGGAGGAATGTTGCTCGCAGTTCCAATGCTACTACTGATGGTAGCACAGCTGCGAAATGCTCAGAAGTAGACACTATCACCACTTCCCCCAATGACCAAAAACCAACTACTTCAGCTCGGCCCCAAGCCCGAAAATTCCATCCTCTTTACATGAGTCTCTCCAAGCTTTGAAAAAGCTGCAAGAAGAAGGGCACCTAGAACTCCTAGAACCCCAACCCCTCCCAAATCCTCTTCCACCAAGGTATGACCCAGCTAAATACTGTGCCTACCATCAACAACACGGTCATGATACGAACCGTTGCATCCGCCTCCGTCATAAGATTCAGGATCTTATTGATGAAAAGACCTTAGCTCCACCAAAAGGACCTCAAGTTAGTACTGGCTCATCACCTCCCCACCTCAACCTCATCCATACACTACCATCCACCTTCGACCCCAGCATATACATCACCCAGCCCATCTACCCAAGCCTGAGGTGTTCATTCCAGAAAGCACGGACTTATGCATGATGGGTGCATTGAACCCCAATCATCCCAAACCCATGAACCTACTACTTCTGAGCTGATGAGGATGATCGAAGATCTTCAAAGAACTGTGGCAGATCTGGCCTTTGGAGTTTTGGCTCCGTCATCGACTACATCGCCTACCAGGGAGTTCATGTCAAAGGTCCCCAGTCTTGGGGAGCTACATCCGAGGAAGCCAATCCTTAGCAAAGTGGAGGCGAGTGGAAAGAAAAGATAGGGGCGGACATGGATCCCCATGAGCATCTTCTGTTGGCTGTTGAGGCTTTGAAAGCCGAGGGACTGAACAAAGAGCAAGTGCTCAGTCGTTGCAAAACTGTGGATGGCATTTTCGCCACTCAAGTTGGGGGCAGTTTGAATCAAGGGGCAAACCGGGAAAGGCCGTTGTACCAGAAATGATCCTGTTAGCTCTAATCTTGCACTCAGAAGAGATCAGCAAACCAGGCCAGCACCTGCAATCTTTTGCTGGTACGCCCAGTAAAAATCCACAAACCTTGAAGTACCAACCCCGAGGTCAGAGGGTCTTCCATGCCCTCAAATGCCTTTATCCAAAGCTTTCCAATCCTTATTGGACAAGGCTATCTCAAACCCTTGAGCCTCGGTCTCTCCCGAACCCTCTTCCGGCTACACATAATGCTACCCAGTACTGCGCATACCATCAGCAAACTGGCCATGCTACCAACAACTGTTTCCGTCTTCGCCATGAAGTACAGGATCTATTTGACAACGAGGTCATCCTCCCACCGAGCTCAGCAAAGTCTATCGGCACTGGGTCAGTGAACTTGGGGGATAATGTTATGTGAATGGGGGATGAACCACCTGCGGGCGGCGCTCAATCAACTCCAGACGTGGGAATGGCACGCACTGTTCTGAGCAATATGCAAATACCAGTTTTGTGACTTGGGGATTGGGTCAGTTTTTGTTACTTTGTTTTGAGTCTGTCTTTTTGTTTTGAGTCAGTCTCTTTTGTCTTGGGTCTGTCTTGTTGTATCGAGTCAGTCCTATTGTATAGGAGTCGAGTGATTCCGGAGGTGTTACCTCGGGCGTCACCTTTTTGTTTTGCGTTCGTCTTTTTGTTTTGTTTTGAATTTGTTTCTACCAGGGAGCTAGTTGTGCCAATAGATTTTGAATGAAACAGCAGTGATTTTCACGCCCTCGCATTTGCTTCTGCCGTGTGCTAGTTGTGCCGGGATTTGAATGAAATGGCAGCGCATTCCACCTGCTCTCTTGTGCCTTGAAGCCATTGTATTGACTTAAGTTTTTCAAAACCTTTTTTGAACACTGCAGTAAAACAAAGAGGAAGGAATTCCTCGGGATTTGCAAAACTTTGATCAAATTGAGAGAAAGAGAGGCGTGCTAAGCCTTAATGAATGAAATCATGCTTGTTAGTGTGAGTACTGAGAAGGACCCTGGCTTTGATCCAGATTGATCCTACACTGTCTTCAGCGCGAGCGTTTTGTCGCTTTCTTAAAAACTTTCGAAAAATGTTTTGCGCGGTCCTGCGAAGACATGTGTGGAATCGCTCTTGAGATTGTGCAGCTTAGGATCGCTCTCAGCCTCGAGACTCACCCCCCTTGGCTTTCAAACCTTGAACTGGCATTCAGAATGTTCAACGGTCGACTACGATGTGAGGCCTGTGTGGCCAGATTTGAAGCAGCCCTCGAACAAGAGGCACCAAAGTCAGATCAAGAAGGTCAGACCTCGTCAAAAGAAGCTTGCAAAGCTAGATCAGAAGCACCCCTTGAACTAGGGGCAAAAATGTCCGATGTGCTCGAAGAGCCAAAGGTGGATCTTTCTGCTAATCAATACAGCAGCCACTCTCCTGGATATAGAGGGCTTCAATCTCAAAACCATTTGGCATGGACTTGTTACACTTTTACCCTTCGAGAGGCTCGCTGGGTCGAAAACCCGGAAGGGCGACCCAGGCAAAAGTTAGAGCAAGAAAAAGAACAAAAGAACAAAAAAGAAAATGCAAAAGAAAAGAAAAAAAAGAAAAGTGAAAAGAAAAGAAAAAAAAGAAAAAAGAGAAAAATGAAAATGAAATGAAAAGAAAAACAAAGCTCGCAAGGTCGAAAACCTGCAACAGGCGCCTTGGCAAAAGTTAGAGCATAAAAAGGAGAGGTTAAATACCCGAGTGTACCTTAACCCGGAACTACGTAAGGCTTGATTCCCATCTTTGGATACGTAGGCACTTCATTCTGAGTCCAGCCGTAAAACAATTCAAATTCGATTGTGTTCATGTAATGGTCTGATCATCTTTGCCTTCTCTGTATCTGAGAGTCTGGTTGTGTTCGTCACTCCGAGGACTGACTACAATGCACTGCGGCACCATCCAAACAAGGGGCAATTTCCGTTGCCATTCAATGCGCCGCGATGTCTTTCAAACAAGGGGCAACTTTCCGTTGCCATGCAGTGCCCTTCAGACAAGGGGCAATTTTCATTGCTATGGGTCCGAGGTTGTGTATCTCAGGAGTAGGTTTCATGCTCGTTGAGCAATGGCCGTGTGCAAAAATAGTTTTTGAGAATTTTTACTGAAGTTGACTATTTTCTCGAAAATCGTTCTATCTTTTCAAAAATGGACAATTTCTTGGACTCAAAAAAAGAAAATTTTCAGTGCTCATAGCTTGACTTGTGATTTCAAATCAAAAATTGAACAGCATGTTAATCTAACCCTCATGTGGGTCAAAATTGTTTTAGTAGAAAGCAAAAACAAAACATGGTCAACATGATGAACTAGGGGCACAGTTGAGTTAGGTTTTCTGTCTTTTCCTTTATCAAGCATTTGCCAAGAAGGGCACTCTACATGCCAAGAAAAAGGGCACAATTGAAACTAACAACAAAGTGCTGAAGGCTCTCTCACTCCAAGCAGCGAGGTATCAAGCCAAGTGCGAAGCACGAACGGGAATGGATCAAATATTCCACTCCCCTCTTGACAGATCTGATCACGTCCAAGCTCCCGGCAGAGCATCATCAACCGGTGTCAGCTGCAGATTCGCTACACACTCATTTGTAGCACAACCCCTCTATGGGAGGAATTCACTAGCTGCATGCAGAAGAAGAAGAATCTGGTAGAATACCAGGGGAAAAGCCCACAACTTTCTGTTTATCCATCAACCACCCAGGGGAGGGATGAAAAATGAGAGATTGAAGAATAGAGAGATGTGCGATGAGAGAAAAAGTGAGAAAAGGGCTTTTTCGTGAAAAGCAGAGCTTGAGGGCCGAATGATGTGAGAACCACAAATGAGAAAGGGTGGGAAACACTACCCGATGAAACGGGCTCCCTGTGCACGTATGAGTGTCGTGTCTTTTTGTTTTATTTCGATCATTGTTTTGAGTCGTCTCGAGTGTTACTCGATATGTCTAGGTTGTGTGCCTTTTGTTTTCCATTGTTGAGTCGTAGTGCACTGTGTTCAGTCGTAGGCTCAATACCCGGTTGAGAACTTATGCTCACTCTCAATTTCAAAAATTGTTTTGTGCTCCGAGTGCCGTGTCGTTCTCCACATTTGTGCAAAACAGAATTTGTTCTTTCAAAAAAAAACCGCAAGGTTCAACCCAGGTCATATGAGAACAGTGAAACCAGGACCTATCTAAAGCTATGAGTTTCGGGCTGCAAAGCAAAAGAGGAAGATGTCGGGCATCTGAGTTTGCTCCAACTTCAGTAAACTCCGAGACTGTATTCCGTGTGTATCTCTTCAGGTCTTGCCAATGTTCCGACGTATGAGTGTGCCTCTACCTCAAGCTCAAGATCAAGTCTACTTCAAGCCAGAATGGCGATCAGGAGTGCTCTCCTTGAGTACCATTCCCTGCCAGAGGCATCTTGGCCGTGTTTGCGATGAGTTCCTAGGAGACCAACTGCGACGGTGGAAATTAGAGTTCGAATGGCCGTGGCCTAGAACGCAAAGGTTGGGATTTCCGAGACTAAAGTCTGGTTTAAATACCCAGAGGCGCGCCCTCGGCTTGAAATCTGTATGGAAGCCCCATAGGTTGAGATAGCATGTGTGCACCTCAATTCTGGATACTGAACCAACCTAGTCTGTCACCCCGTTGGAGAATAGGGAAAGTTGTGAGTATGATCAGGAAGACAAGCGGCAGCCGTGGCTCCTACATGCAGATGTTGTTACTTGTTAGCATTCCAGAGCCTTTGTACTGCGAGTTAAAGGTAAGTGTTCGAAGAGCACGAGGGGAGATCCCCATCAGAGTAGAGCGGTTCACCGCCACTCACCTCATGAGGTGCTTTCTAAAGCGCCGCTTGTCCATTTATTGCTTTCCGTAAGCATCATGCATTGTAATGCATTGTATCTATCAAGTTTCTCTATTTTGCAGGCACGATATTGTATGTACGGTTCATTTGAGGCTGGTGCGACCAGACGAATCGTGCAGGTATCGTATCTTCTCCGTGTGAGACGCGACGAGAATCGAATGATTCTCCGCATTCCTAACTGCATGAAATGTAGTTGTTGCTTTGCATTCTTACTTAAAATTGTTGCATCTATTTGTCAATACCTGCTTCATTACAGCTTGCTGCACTTGCATGATCATTTGGCTCTGTGCATGTCGCTTTGCATTTTCCCCCCCTGCCTGCGGGCACGCCTGCGGGCACCATATCTGTTCATCTTGTATGATTGTCTCAGTCTTCGGCCTTGTCAAAAATGGGTCTCTCTGGGCTTTGACATTCACTCCCGTCACTTGTGACTTCCGAGTTCTGTCAAAGAGGGGCAACTGTAGACACCCCATTTTGACCGGCCCTAAGACTTGGGCATTTTAGTTTGACCACCCTCACCAGAAAAATCAAATTGAAATTTTAAATCCTGAAGCTCACCCATTTTGGTCAAATTAAAATGTTTTTATGTGAATTTATCATTTTGTATAATTTTATATGATTTTGTGTGTTTGTACAAATTTTTAAGTGTGTTTTTATAACATGTGATATTTGATAAAGAAAATAATAATAAAAAAAAGGAAAGAAAATCAAGTAAGAGAAGACACATGCATGAGGAGGGGGGACACGGGCTTGGGGAGAAGAAAAAGAAACCCACCTCTCTCACAGCACACACCGAGGAGATGCATACACAGACAGAGCATACACAGGTTGAAGCGTGGGGGACATCATTCACACATCGCCATGCTCATACACAGTTTCACACACAACTCACTCTCCTCTCGGCAGACCGCACACCACCAATTTCATGATACACACAGACCCAACACCACAACCCCCACACGGGTAGAGAGAGGGGGCACTCACACACATATGCATATACATCCATTTTGAGAGACATGATACAGGGACATTCTGCATACACTCACGGCATGGACACCTCCCATACGCCCAGGCACACATCTCTCTTCTTTCTCTAGGCTACGGCACACCCAGCCACCACCATTCACAACTCTCTCTCTCTATCTACAGACACCACTCACCACCTTCATCCTCATGCAACACACAGACCCACGGAGAGGATACACACTCACACACCCACGGGATCTCTCTCTCTCACTGCCATCTCACTCTCTCCCTCGGCAAAACCCACTGATACACTATCACCACACCACCCAACGGGTCTCTCTCCCTCCCTCACTCACCAAACCACCACATATACACTCAACACACACAAGACCCATCTCTCTCTTCTTCTCTCTCTAGAGACCCACATATAACACACATACCCATCACCTCTCTCTCGAGATTAACACCCACGGCAGACCAAAGAGAGCTCTCCTCTCACTCTCTAACACACCCACTGCCGAGCCACCCTCCCACGGCACACACACACGGGCACACACCCACTGCCGCCATCGCACACCACCACTGCTGCACACACTCACCACCGCCCACGGCACTGCCATCACCATGCACACCCATGCACACACATAGAAAAAGAGACCCAGCTCTCTCTCTCTCTCTCTAAGACACACCCATACACCCATTCAATACCCATGCACACTTAACAACACACATCACACCACCCACCGGGTCTCTCTCCCTCTCTTGCCTGATTTTCTAGCCTCCAACCTCTCAAGAAAGAGTTACAAGAGTGTTCATATATCTCCCTCAAATCTTCAAGTTTTGGTCCCATTCTTCATCATCTTCAAGCTCTATCATCACCACTCCATTCCAACAGCAAGAAGGAGGATTTCAGTAGCTTAGGATCACCAATTTCAGTCCAAGAAGCAACGAAAGACTTGTCCACAAGGGTGAGTGTTCATTTCCCTCTTTTGTAGTTGATTTTTGCATCAAAATTCTAGCCTATGTGTGATCTGATTTCGGGGCTGCCATGAACTGATTTTGTACTTATTTTGAGCCCCTCTTCAACATTGAAGAAGGGCTCAACACCCTTTGGCATTTCCATATACCCCTTGCCATTATAGTCCTCTTTAGGCCCTTATTTGGCATGATTTTGTAGCCTTTTGTGCTCTTGGTTTTGGCTCTTGGTCAGAGCTAAGAGGGGTCTTATTTTGACCCCCTTACATGTTTCATGAAGAAAGTTTTGTTGTTTGGTGTATGGTTTGCATGTCTCATGATATAGCCTATTTGGAGCCTATTTTGCATGGAATTTATAGCATGTTTTTATTTTGATTTGGGGGCTGTCATCTTCGGTAAATATGCTTATTTTTAGGCCCTCTTCAATGTTGTAGAAGGAAGTTTTGTTGTTTGAGTTTTGCATATACTACCTCTCTCAATACTACTCTCTTGGCCACTAGTTTCGCATGCCATTGTTGCCTTATCTATGCTAGCTGTTGGGCCATGTTTGTTACTGAAAAATGCCATATTTGGGACTGCCTTGCTACTGGTTTGCATGTCATGATCATGTTGTGCATGTTTAGTATGGCTATAGGCCATTTCGGGTGCTTAAATTCACATTTCGGGATGATTCCATGCATTGGTTGTCATTTCGTGTCATTTCGGGGCTGTTTTCCCCTTCATTTAGCTGCTGAAATTTGGTTTACATGCTTGCATATCATTTCCCATGTCATTTCATGCCTTAGTGCATTGCTTCGGTTTGCGTGCCCACGGGCACGCATTTCGATGCACTTCATTTTTATCCGACGGCCTCCTACCTGAGTGAGCTGAGGCTCTCCCATGTTGGTGTAAGCCCATCGTCGCATTCCGTATGCCATTTCATTCCATTTTGTCATCGCCTCGGTTTGCGTGCCTGTGGCACGTATTCCGAGGCACCTCTGTTTTACCGACGGCTTCTGATGTGAGTGTGGCTGAGGTCCTCTCATGTTAGTGTAAGCCCAATTTGCATTTTCATCTCATTTTATCATCGCCTCGTTTGCGTGCCCGTGGGCACGCACTTCGAGCACATCTCACTCATCAGCATGATGCATACCAGACTGTATCTTAGGTGCATCTCATGCATGCCATGCATATTGCATCGTGTTTGGGATAGGAGGTAGCCCGGGCACGGGAAACGAGGTACGTTTCGCACTCTGAGTGACGGAACGTGTCTCAATTTCCCAGTCACCGACACTCCGCCCGGATCATCCATGATGGAGTTAGGTTTTTATTGTAGCATTCATGTGCATTCATCCTATATTGAGTTGTGCATTTCGGTTCCTCGGCCATCATGCATCGGTATGCGCGATTGGTGGCACGAGGATCGAGGCATGCATATATTTGTGAAATACATTGCTATGCCCCTTTCCTGCTCTCTGTTGCAGCAAAATCAGGAATCAGCAACCTTTTGGAGTTTGGCACGCATTTCAAGAAACATTGCAAAACAGAGGCTAATTGGGGCATCGCCGTGGATTTCCGCGCAAAGGCATCCGGGCATGCATCATTTCATCATCTGGAGCAGAGTCAAGGCAGTCCCCTAGCTTGCATGCTAGTTTTAATGCTTTCCTAGTTCAATTTGTTAATTAATTAGGGTTTTGTAATTATTTATTCGGGACTGTATTATTATTTTGGACTGTAATATTTATTCGGGACTGTATATTTATTCGGACCATCTGCGCGAGGGCACAACTGTAATAAGGGTGCGTGAGTGTGATGCATGTCTTCCAACCCCCCTTTCTTTCTCCCTTTTATTTACCTGCTTATGTTGGTTAGATTAGGGCACATTTCAATTAGCATACAGTATGATAGCATGCTTGCATTCATTCATCTGTTCTGCATGCACCGGGCTCGGCGCATCATACAAACTGCATTGTATTTCAATTTCCAAGTTGAATACTTGTTAGTTGTAACATTTCATATGCCATGTTTAGAATAGCCGAGCCTGCCATAGTTGCATTTTGCATGTGTTGCATTAGGCATTTCTGTATACTTAGGATCATGCATGATTTCTAATAAATTTCTGTTTTGGCTCGGAGTACTCGGTGAGTTTTATGCTTTAGCATCCTTGCATGCGTGTGAGTGTTGCCATGATAGCATGCTTGCCATGAGGCTATTTGCTTATGTGATATAACTGCCTGAATGCCTGTGGGTGAAGGTTGGGTTATCTGAATTGGAGCAATGCATCAATGTTTGTTTTAAGCCCACTAAATAGTGGCAAAATCACATCATGTTTTCTAAGCCCACCTGAGGGTGGCAAATCCGCGTCTTAGCCTACCTGCGGGTAGCACCATCAAACCATTTTCAAACAAACAAACACGAAGTGATTTGTTCCAATTCAGGCGACCGAGTCTATACTTATTTGCTGTGCGCATCACATAGTAACCTAGGCTAATAATCGGAATAAGAACACACAATGTTTCCAAATACAGATATCATGGTTAGTAGAGGCCGGTCTTTGACCGGGCGAGCGGGGGTGCTCACGAAGTGACCTTCCCCAATCGTACCCAAGTTCCCGAGCCGAGGCAACTTTGGTGATGACGGACACGTGGCCTTTGGCACCGAGTCAGGGTTTCCTAAATTTCCCAAAAATAAAAAAAATATTTAGGTGGCGACTCTGTATCTGGCAAAGCAGTCCATGTTTGGCACTTCTTTCAAAAATCAGTTTTCTCAAAACGACTTGCCGGATTTGGACTCTTTGGTTCAAGATTAAGAACCGTGACATTTGAGTCCTTGAACTGTGGTGACCCAATATCGAACCAGAACGGGGGGGACTCGCACTCTCTCCCCGGGATCGCGTTCGGGGACGTCTACACCCATACTCGGTTTAGGCTGGCCCATTGACAAAATATATTCACTGGGATCGTAAGCTCTTCCAGCTAGATTCCCAGACTGTTCCATCCCAGACTCAACAGTTTTGCTCACTTCAGAGGCCTGCCCTATTTCATTTTCGGTGGTCACCACCTTTGGTTCAGATTTGGTGGTGAAGGTGTCCAACATGCACAAGTCAGTGCTGTCAGGAAGGATCACCTCCGGTTTGGGTAGGTGAGAGGGAGTAATATAGATACTGGGATCGTAGGATACGACCCCAGTTTGGATGAAATTGACTCTTTTGGGTGGTGGATCTTGGTTATGTTTGGGGAGTGGGTTGGTTGTGACGTTGGGTCTCTCGGGGGGTAGAATGATATTTTTGTCAACGAGGTCCTGAATCTCGTGACGCAGCCGGAAACATTGGTCTGTATCATGGCCATGCTGCTGGTGGTATGCACAGTACTTGGCTGGGTTGTGGGAAGGGGGGAGTGGATTTGGTAATGGCCTCGGCTCTAGGGGTTTCAGATGTCCCTTTCTGACTAGAACCCGAGGACTTTAGACAAAGGCATATATAGTGGGGAGAAGGTTCGTTGGCCTCTGGGTTGGTATCTTGAGGCTTGGTTACTGCTCCCAGATGCATCAGAAAAAGGTGTGGCCGCTGCGGGCCTTGGTTGGGGAGGGGGAGTGGTGGTGACCATACCGACCTCAGAAGTCCTTGTATTGGCAGAGCCACTCGGGCCCGCATTGTTATTACGGTTGAACGTTCTTCGGGGCTGCTCCCGGTCTTGGTCAATCAACCCTTGTTTCATCGCGTCTTCGATCTGTACCCCCATTTCGTGTAAGTCTAAAAAGGTGGGGAAAGGGAGTACGATCATTTTCTGCATTAACTTGGGTTGGAGATTGCACACAATCATCCGGATTTGGTCTTTATCAGTTGGCCTCAAGGTCATCATCGATGCCTTGGCTCTCTACCGAGTGACAAAGTCAGAGAAGGTCTCTTTCTGTTCTTGCCTCGTTGTCTCGAGATCACGTGTTGTAATCTCGATCTGAGTATTATATGAATATTGTGCAACGAAGGCCTCGGCTAGCTCATCCCAATTCCTCTTCACATCATCTTCTAATTTTGCGTACCAGATGGCCGCAATCCCTGACAAGGTTCTGCCGAACAAAGAAAGCTTCTGTGATCGGGTTAGTCCCATCGGCCTCAAGATGTCTGAAAATAGCCGGAGGTGGACCATGGGGTCCCCGGATCCATCAAAGCGATCGATCTGGGGCATTTTAAATCTGTCCGGCAATGTCACGGCCACGTCAGTGTAGCCGTCTTCAATGTCTGGGATGGCTTTCACCCCCTGTGATTTCTTGAAGAGCTTTTCCAATTTGCTCAATTTCAGAGCTGTCTGGTCTACCTCGAACTCAAATGGAGAGTCCGGGTGATTAGGTGTAAGATTCTTGGACAGTTGCGGCGGAAGCGGGGGCGGAGCCAGCCCCGTTGGAAGACTCGTGTCCTCCTGAGTGTTTTGGAAGTTTGGCAGAGCATTCTGTGGATTTGGGAGAGTATTCTGGGTGTTCTGGGTATTCTGAGGATTTGGAGGGGCATTCTGGCCAGTGGGTATCTGTTCAGGTAGTGGAGCTCCTGGCGGAGGAGGGACCTGATGCGCCCCTAGTGGAGGAGGGACCTGGTGTGAAGCAGATGCAGCATTCTGCTGTTGTAATCTGGTGATCAGCTCAGACTTCTGGGCCATGACAGCGGCCTGCTGTTTAGAAAATTCCGCCTGGCGGATAGCATCGTCTTGCATTTGTTTCATGCTCTCATTCATCTGGCGGACCATCGCCTCCATAGCTGATGTATTCTGTTGTTCCATCTGATTGACTGGTATGTCCTCTAATAAAGTAACCCACGGTTCTGGCAACCTCTGTTCCGATACACTGCGTTCCCTGGGCTTTCTTCTCTTTCTTCTAACAATTGGGGGTAGAGAGTGGAACACTGGATGTCCGTCAACGAGATCCTCGGATCGGTTGAGTCGGCGACCTCGTGTCCAGAGTGCTTGGGGAGTATCGACTGGTTCGGAAGCAATCGTGCTACAACTGCCCTAGCAAAAAGATAATAAAGCAAAAAGAAATAAATAACCAGAAAAACGGGCAGCATAACAGCTTAATTTAAATACACACAACACACAGTCGGGCATACAACACACAGTTGATAAGCTGGAAATACACTGTCCTCAACCACTGATTACTGTTCCCAGTTCACTGTTTCCCAAAACTGAATCGGATATCCGCAGACAACTGATTCTCAGATACTGACTGATGCCCGCAGGCGTGACTGATGCCTTAGACTGAATGATGCCCGCAGGCCTGATACCCAAACTTATAGGCTGATACATGCATTCCTGTAGAGACGCACTCTAAAGCACATAACAGATAAGTGAGAGCCAAAATACCCCTATGTTGGGGTAGGGTTTCCCTGTCCTATTTTGTCAGGAACTAGGGTTTCACTACGCATGCAGCGGTTTCAAACAACCTGTAAACGGATAAGCAACCTGTCCTAGTTTGGAATGGTCACTATGGATCCGAATATGCACTAGGTCGAATGGTCAAAAAGGGTGCCCCGGTAAAACCGGGGTTTGTGTTCCCATGCTGTCAGAGCCCAGAGCCGATCAGCCTTACGGACATGACTTGACAAGACAAGCCTCCGGCAAATCGTTCGGGAATGGCATATGGCAAACACAGTGTTCCTAGGCGCACCTATGCAAATGCAATGCAAAGAAACACACAAGTGTAATCAAAACCAGATATCATGAGTTCGAGTCAAGTTCTCTAACTCCCCAGCAGAGTCGCCAGAAACTGTAGACGTCCCCGAACGCCCCGGGAGGGTTAAGTCCCGTTCTGTTCATATTGGGGTCACTACAGTTCAAGGACTCAAATGTTACGGTTCTTAATCTTGAACCAAAGAGTCCAAATCCGGCAAATCGTTTTGAAAACAGATTTTTTTTGAAAGAAGTGCCAAACATGGACTGCTTTGCCAGATAACAGAGTCGCCACCTAAATATTTTTTAAAATGGGAAATTTAGGAAACCCTGACTCGTTGCCAAAGGCCACGTGTCCGTCATCACCAAAGTTGGCTCGGGAACTTGGGTACGATTGGGGAAGGTCACATCGTGAGCACCCCCGCTCGCCCGGTCAAAGACCGGCCTCTACTAACCATGATATCTGTTTTTGAAAACCTTGTGAGTTCTTATTCCGATTATTAGCCTAGGTTACTATGTGATGCTCGCAGCAAACAAGTATAGACTGAGTCGCCTGAATTGGAACAAAACATTTCATGTTTGTTTGTTTAAAAATGGTTTGATGGTGCTACCCGCAGGTAGGCTAAGACGTGGATTTGCCACCCTCAGGTGGGCTTAGAAAACAAGATTTTGCCACTATCTAGTGGGCTTAAAACAAACGGTCAATGATTCGTCCCAATTCAAGTAACTCAACCTCCACCCACAGGCATTCAAGGCAGTTATATCACATAAGCATATAGCCTCATGGTAAGCATGCTATTCATGGCAACACTCACACGCATGCAAGGATGCTAAAGCATAAAACTCACTAGTACTCCAAGCCAAAAAACAAAAGCTGATTAGAAATCATGCATGATCCTAAATATACAGAAATGCCTAATGCGACGCATGCAAAGATGCAAACTATAGCAGGCTTGGCTATTCTAAACATGGCATATGAAATGCAACAGCTATCATGTATTCAATTTGGAATTGAAATACAAATGCAGTTTGTATGATGCGCCGAGCCCGGTGCGTGCAAAACAGATGAATGATGCAACATGCTGTCATGCTGTATGCTAATTGAAATATGCCCTATATCTAACCATCATAAGCGGGTAAATAAAAGGAGAAAGACGTGGGGTTGGAAGACATACATCACACTCACCCACACTTATTACAGTTATGCCCTCGTGCAGAGGGTCCGAATAAATACAGTCCGAAATGAAAGAATAGTACAGTCTGAAATAATATACAAATTTCTAATTAATTAACAAATTAAACTAAGGAAAGACTGTAAACTGGCGTGCAAGCCAGGGGGCTGCCTCGATTCTGATAAATATGTATGCTGGACTGCGTTGCGCGGAAATCCACTGGGATGCCCAGTCTAGCCTCTGTTTGCAATGTTTCTCGAAATACGCGCCGGACTCCGAAAAGTTGCTGATTCCTTATGCTGCAAAGAGAGCAGAAAAGGGCATAGCAATGTATTTCACAGATATATACATGCCTCGATCCTCGTGCCACCAATCACGCATATCGATGCATGATGGCCGAGGAATCGGATTGCACAACTCAATATAGGGTGCAATGCAGATGAATGCTACAACAAAACCTAACTCCATCATGGGTAATCCGGAGTGTCGGTGACTTGGGAATTGAGACCCGTTCCGTCACTCGGAGTACGAAACGTGCCTCGTTTCCCGTGCCTGGGCTAACTCCTATCCCGAACACGATGCAATATGCATGATATGCATGAAAAGCAGCTAATATACAGTTCTAGTATGCATAATGCTGATGGAAATGAGATGTAATGAGACGCCTCGAAAAGCGTGCACGCGGGCACGCAAACCGAGGCGATGATGTGAAATGCAAATCGGATCAAACCGAAGTGCCTCGAAATGCGTGCCCACGGGCACGCACACCGAGGCAATGATGAAATGGAAATCGGATAAAACCGAAGTGCCTCGAAATGCGTGCCCACAGGCGCGCATACCGGCAATGATAAAATGAGAAATCGGATAAAATCGAAGTGCCTCGAAATGCGTGCCCACAGGCGCGCATACCGAGGCAATGATAAAATGAGATGGAAATGCAAATTGGGCTTATACTAACATGAATGAACCTCAGCCACACTCACATCAGATGCCGTCGCGTAAAACAGAGGTGCCTCGAAGTGCGTGCCACGGGCACGCAAACTGAGGCATGGCCCGAAGGCATGAAATGGCACGGGAAATGATATGCAAGCATGCAAACCAAATTTCAGCACCTAAATGAAAGGGAAAACAGCCCCGAAATGATACGGCATTACAACCAATGCATGAAATCATCCCGAAATGTGATTTAAGCACCCGAAATGGCCTACGGCTATGCTAAACATGCAAAATTGATACATGAAAGCAAAAACAGTAGCAAGGCAGCCCCAAAAATAGCATCTTTTCAGTACAAAACATGGCCAAATTGTGAGCATAGATATGGCAACAATGGCATGCAAAAACGGGGAAAAAGAGGGGAATTACAAAGCAAATAGTATATACAATGCTCAAACCAGAAAAATCAGTTCTACAAAATTAAAGAGGGGCCAAAAACATGCACATTTACAGTAGATTAGATCCTCCAATTCAGTATGTTGATATGCTTAAAATAGCATGCAAAAATGAGCCAATAAAGGGCTACAACATGAGGTACCATAAGAAATCACCAAACAACTTTGAACCCTTAACAAAACACGAAGAATGAGTCATTTCAAGACACTTTCTAAGCCTGATGAAGGCTCAAATCAGAAGCTAAGCTAGCCTAACAAAGCATGCAATTTTACGGAAAAAATGGAGGGTACAACATGATGAAGTACCAAAAGCATGCATCAAACAACTTTGGACCCTTAACAAAACTTGACAAGAAGGCCAAAATAAGGATATTTTCAGTACTGATGGTGGCTCAAAACAGGAGCTAAGTAAGCTCAAAAAGGCATTCAAGATGGGGCCAAAGAGAGGTATAAAGAGAGGTACAACATGGAGGCCTCAAACCAATATGATCCCTTCTACAATGTTGTAGAGGGACATAAAATAAACTCAACCTCAGTTAATGGCATGCTCAAAAAATAAATGAATATAAGCTAAAAATAGCATGCAAGTTTACGGTAAATTGGAGGATTTATGAAGCAAGTGCATAATAGAGAGGTCAAACAGGGTTGAGCCCTTCTTCAATGTTGAAGAGGGGCTCAAAATAGGCCCACTCACAGTTAATATTAGGCTCGAAAATGGATCACTCATAATCCAAACAAAGCATGCAAAATATTGACATATAAGAGGATATTGAAGGAAGTGTAAGATAGAGGGCTCAAACAAGGTTGAGCCCTTAAACAAACATCAAGAATAGCTCAAAAAAGGACCACTTTCAGTAGTGGTCAGAGCTCAAAACAGTGAGCAAATGGAGTAAAAAAATGAAGCAAAAATAAGCTAGAAAAAGGGAATAGAGGCTTACCCTTGAAGACTACACTTTTGCTTCCTCTTGCCTTGATGAAAGTTTCTTCTAAGCCTCTGAGGAACCCTTCCTTGCTGCTGGAAATGGAATGGTGATGGTGAGGGTTGGAGTTGATGAAGGAATGGCCTAGGGACTTGAAGAATTTTTAAGGTTTTGGCTATGGAAATGAGATCAAAGGGAGATGAAGTCTTGAGAGGAAAATGTCTAACCCCAACAAAGAAGGAGGCCATGCCCTCAAATAGGCAAGAAAGGGTTGTAAAAGGGGAGAGAAATGCATCCAAGCTTTCCCTCCCAAAATATCCCCCGGAAGGGGGAGATATTTCAAAAAGCAGCTGGACAGCTGTAAAGGGCTGGAAAGCAGAAAGCTGGCCGGCCAGGTAATTTTCTGGAAGGTGGCCGGCCGGCCACCCCACCTGGTCGGCCAGCCACTCACCCTGGCCGGCCGGCCATGGCCCAAAAATGAACTGAATATTTGCTGGCTGACCACCATTGTTTAGTGTCCTCCCAAGTGTGTAGAATAAGGATCCAAGGCTGGAATCTGGCAACACTGAAACAAGAGTCACAACATAGAACTTGAAGGAGAGGCTCAAAAATGAATGTAACAATTGCTGGCCGACCACCACTTTTTGGTGTCCTCCCATATGTGTAGAACAAGGTTCCATGGTCGGAATGTGGCAACACTGAAGCAGGAGTCACAACATTGCATTTGAAGGAGAGGCCCAAAAATGAAATCCATAATTGCTGGCCGACCATGCACTTTAGGGTCCTCCCATGTGCCCTCATCACAAATATGTAGCTTTGGTTGGAAGAAAATGGGCCTAGCGTGTTCAACATTAGCCCGGAAGTGAGCAAAACGGGCGCCGGAGGAGCGAAACTGGTTATCTGGGATAATTGCTGGCCTCCTACCCTCCAGTGATCTTCCTAATGCTGAAACAGAGGTACCTGCCAAAATTGAACAAAACTAATGAGAAATGAACGCTCGGGGCCCAAACCGCGCAGTTCGGGGTCCCGAAAATGGGCTGTAGGCACCGGAAGTGGTGTTCAGCAGCGAAGTGGGTATCAGAGGCCCCAGTGTTCCTCGGAATGATAAAACAGAGGTACCTGCCAAAAATCGGAGAAAACCGATGCGAAATGAATGCTCGGGGGCCAAACCGCGAGGTTCGGGGCCCGAAAACCGGCTGTAAGCACCGAAAGTGGCATACGGCCACGAAGTGGGCATCAGGGGCCCCAGTGTGCTTCATAATGATAAAACAGAGGTACCTGCCAAAAACCGGAGAAATCAGAGATGGTTGGGCGGTCCCGAACCGAGGCACACGGCCTGACGGCTCCGAAAACCGGGAACCGGGCTCCGAAATGGGCAAAATGGCCTACGGCCACGAAAAGTAGCGCACGGCCACCGAGAGATAGTCTACAGGACTACTCTCTTCCCTCAGGAAGGAAAACAGAGAAAACCGAGTCTGGTTCGCAAACCGAGACAAGGCACAGAAGAGGATTCGGAAGTTCGGAGGCAGGGCGCACGGCCGCAACTCTGAGACTTCTGAACGAGCACAGTATGCAACATCACCGAGCGCTCAATCGGTGACGTCTGAGTCTTAAGGTCGGTCAAAAATGGGGTGTCTACAGTGTGGCTTGCCAGAAATCACTAAAGGAGTCTAACTCCTATCCATTCCTATGATGAGAGTGATATCTGCAACTTGTGTTGTATGCAAGGAATTTAGGGTAAGCTATGCTTTTAATGATTACTTATATCTTGGAAATCCTAGAGGGGTATCTTTCAAGAGGAGTATTTAAGAGACTCAAAATAAGGATCACCTATATGAGTATGAAGGGGCCGCTTCTATGAGAATTGATAAGGCTAAATTCTCTAACGCACTCAAGAAACACCAGGACTTGCCCAAGGCCAAAATGGGCACAACCGTGAGAACTAATGTTTAAAGATATTCTGTGTGAATTCTATTGTCTTGGCTTACACAAACGGCTGAACAGTTCAAGGCATCACGTCCACTGATTAGCTAGTAAGTCCGATAGGCTTTCATTAGGAAAGGTTCAAAGCCAAAAGCTACCTATCTCGATGCAGGATATTTCCATAATGTACTCTCTCTCTCTCTGTCTGCATGTTGTTGCATGTCCTTTCCATAAATTTCATTCATGTAGAGGATTGTTGGAAAATTTGAATTTAAATTTACTCCAATGGTTGTGTCTCTTGAGATGAAAGGGTGTGTCCTTTTGAAGGATCACAACCTTTCTAAAGAGTCACTTAGAAGTCTTTATATTCCATGTCCCTCACTTCATTTTGGATAGTGAATTGCCATTCTTCTTCACTTTGCATTTATTCTTCATATTTCCTGAGTCTAATTTTCCAATAAAGAGAGTTCATGCACAGCATAGTTCGCTAGGCTTACAATAGTAATGCTGCTAGTGCAAGACATTGATCGTTGTATCCTGAGAGATAGACGTCTATTGAATCCTAAGCACCGATAGGAAGACGAATCTGTCTTAAGGAGAGAGTGTCACACACTCGACTCGATCAGGTTTTATCTATTTATAGTTTTATCACGTTATTATATTGATTTATTTCAGTTTTGGTTTTGCCCAAAAATCGTTTGCATATTTTTAAATTATATTTTCCCGATAGTTTGGTATTATTTTTCTAACACCCAATACATGACCACTGACCGGCCTCACCCCCCTCACTTAAACACAACCGCTTATCCGGGCTATTGGTCCAGAGCATATTGGCAAAGTCTACTCGATCCATATACGGAGCATTTCTACGTCATTTCGCCAGACAAATCAACATTTCCAACACATAATAACTACATGAAGTTCATCAAATGACTAAAGTAATCAAACGAATCAACAACAAATAATTTCACAGAATTTATCAAATTATCAGAATCATCAAGAGGAGTACAAATTGAAGGTGATTAATATAACACAGTTTCAAAAGAGATTTAAAAGAAGCATATTGTATACCACCTAAATTACCTCAAATCAATCTCCTCCATTGCCAACACTCTAATCTCGATATTTCTCCATGGATCTCCAAAAATAACTCTGATCTTACTTTGATAAAATCTACAACTCTCATTTGCTATATCACTAGGGCAAAACAGAATTTCTAGATTCAAAACCACTTAAAGATTGACATTAAAAGGACCATTTCAGATTTTTCCCAAGCCCGGCCTTCTTATGGTTTGTAGAGAATTTTATCTAGTTTTCATAACATTTTTGAAAACAGAATAGCTTTTCCAGATTTTTAGTTATTTCAGAAATACTCCATCTTTGTCCAGATTCGTCGACCATTACAAAAATCAGATTTCCTTACAAACCGCTCACTCTTTTTCAATGAAACCAATTTTCCTTGAAAGATAACTCCTTAAGGAAGATTTTAACATAAAATTGAGGTCCAGAATAGTTTTCTACATTTTTCTAGAATTTTCGAAAGTTGGCTATAAAACAAATTTTTTTGGCACCGTTCTTGAAATAAGAAAGCTGGTGAGAAAAGAGGTCAACTAGGGGAAATTTCTACTTCTCTTGTGATGAAAACATGCTAAATAATATGTATTAAACTCATAAATGTAACGTGAAGGTGTGCCTTTGGAAATTTTGAGAGATTGATATGGAAAAAGGTAGTCTTATATCGATTAAGAGAAATACAAGAAGGGTAGAACCAAGGCTCAAATCCTTTCATTTTAACACAAGAATACCATTAAAACACATCCGAAATGAATTTTTAAAACTTCTAAGAGCATGTATTTGAAAGGAAAAATAAGAGAGAGTTGTGTTGTGACTTACTTGAGGCTTGTTAGAATTGCTAGCAAACTTCTCTTCCTCTCCTATCTTCCACCAAGCTCACCATCCTCCCTCTCTTTTTCTCTTCCTCAACCAAATGTGGTGTGTGGGTGTGTATATGTGCTCAACAAATGGGGATGAGTGGTATATTTACAGAGAATTTGGTGTGAAAAGTCCAAAATGCCCATTGGTTAGAATGGAATGGAAGAATTTGTAATTGGTTAGAATGGAATGAAATGGAGGTTGATTAAGAAGATTAATTATAACTTGGAACATGATTTAGTCCTAGTTTGGTCAAGATAGAACTTGACTGAAAACTAGTACAAACATATCTCCATGATTTGGGGATTTAGTCAAAATTCTTCATGAAATCAAACGTTCTTGTCCCAAAAAGTACACAACAAAGGGTTCCTCTAAGGTGGCTAGCCACTTGATGATGATTTGAGGGAATTAATTTATTTTTTTCTTGTGTACAAATGTTAGAAATTGTAAAATATAGCGTATAAAATAAGTTTTAAGGTACAAGTGTGTGTATATATATAATAGCACTTGTTTGGGGTCAATAAGTGATTTAATAAAAGTGTGAGGGCTTTGGGTTTAATTTATGAATTGGAACATTTATTTTAGTGTAGAATCAAACTAAATTAGGGTTAGAAAATTTAATTCGGTTTGGATTTCTTATTTCGACTAAAAAGGCGATCAACCGACAAACTTCATAAAAATGAGAAAAGCCTAGGGTTTTCAAGTGGTAATTCCATATTTAGGGAGTCAATTAGTCAGTATTAGAATGTTAGAAATGATTCCTAAGTTACTGAAATTGATTAGGGTTTGTGAGTTTTCAGTTGGTGCATATATTTTGATCCTAAGGTTGAAATTGCAATTAATTAAAAAACTGAGGGACTTCAAGGAAATAATTTAAAAGTAAGGGACTTTTAAGAAAGTAAAATTTGCAGGGGCCTCATACCAACCTCTACTATGTTTACCATAGCGGCCTCAACGATATCTACCACCACTACTTCAATTACATTCACTGTTATTGCCACCATTACTTATGTTATTTTCACTCATATTAGTCGCCATCATCACCAATCTCTTAGTCTTCACCATCCTCCAATGCTGGATATGCTTTATTTACTCAAAATAATCATTATAGTCATCGATTGTCAAGTACCAGTTCTATCTCTCTCTTTGATGCACTTAACTAGTTCATATTTGGACATTACTCGCCTTCATTGTCCTTTATGATTCTCTATTTTATTTTATCTATTTATTTGATGATTTGTATGTTATTGGTTGATAAAAATCTGATTGTTGTTGTTTTATTTTGTATATCCTTTCTCAGTCTACTCTTTGTCTCTATGGTCTATCATCGTACTCAATGAAATTTCTCTGAGTAAAATCAATGAAACTACTATAATCAGTGAGATTTTACCGACTTAAACTAACAGTTTGTGAAATCTATCTAACAAATATTCTGTGAAATTTCATTGACTTTGTTTTGGAGCTATAAATTCAAACTTAGTCTTAAATTTGGAACCAAAGAACTATTTTTTGCATTTGATTCACAATTTTATAATTTCTAAAGCTCAAATAGAAACTTCATAGATGTTGGGCAATGAAATTTCACTGTGTTTCATTTCAATGTTTAAAAAAAAATTAAAAATCATTTTAGAATCTCCAATTTGAATTTATTAGTCCTAAATTTAGAATTAGGAACCTAATTTTTTGAATTGGTCCATAAATTAACAATTTTTAGTGCAAAATATTAAAATTTCTCTCAGTGAAATTTCACTTTGACATAACAACAAACACAGTAAAATTTTATGAATTATTTTTTTTTTATTTAGAATTTCATATTGTTTATGAATCTTATTTGATAGATCTTAATGAGATGATTTCAAAAATAAAATTTTTGTAAGATATATATATATATCAAAAATTATTAAAATCTAAAGTTTTAAAATCATTTTGAAATGTAAATCATGAATATAACAGTGAAAGTATTTTTGTCCAAAGTTACTTATGTATCTTGTTGGATGACCTGCACTAGTACTATAAAAGTGTTTGTCCCTAATCTAATACAAATAGTCCGTTTGGATTGAGTGATTTGGAAAAAAAAGAAAATAAATGGATTTTTCTAGGTTGTTTGGATTACTAAAGATGAGAGAAATGAGGAAAAATGAAATGAAATGAAATGAAAAGAAATTAATTTATTTTAACATCACTTTTTGAATAACTCCAAAATTGGAGAGATTTGGATAGGAAAAAAATATGATGCTAATTTTATGTATTACCAAAATGGTCTAAATACTAAAGAAATAAAAGCATAAAAGGTTATTTTTGCTAATACAACCTGTAAGAATTTCTTTTTCTTTTCTTTTATATTGTCTATCCAAACAATAATGGAGAGAAATCATAATATTTTTTTCTTTGGTTTTAAATTTTCAAAAATAGTTTTCTGAGTTTTCAATTTGGATTTTTATATTTTTAATGATTTTTCATAATATTTTAATCAAAATTTTTTAATTTTTAGATCCACTTAAAATTTGTACAAAAATTTATAATAATAAAAAAAATCATTGAATACAACAAAAATGAAAATGTATTGCATTTTCGTTTTTTTTTTTTTTTTTTTTAGTATTTGGTGAATTTTTTATTTTTTTTTCACAAATATTATACTTTTCAAGCTTATTCATATTAGGTGTATCTAAAAAATAAAAATAAAAATTCGTCAAATATTAAAAAATTTTGCTAAAAAGAAAAAAAATTACAAAAAAATAAAAAAATTCAATTTTCTGAAAAGTTAACTTAATTTTCTGGAACCAAATGTGGTGAATATTTTCTATTTGTTTCATTTATCTCTTAACTTCATAAATCATGTCTTTTCTTTCCTAGGTATCCAAACCTAATGAAAAATGTCTTCCATGCACTACAAAATAAGTCACTTTTAGCTACTAAAATATTGGTCGCCAATTGTCTGTTTTTTGGTCGCCAAAGCCATTCTGCGACAAAAAAATTTGGTCGCTACATTTGTCGCCAAAAACCTGTCGGGAAAGGTTTTGCCGACTAAAAAACCTTTGGTCGGCAAAAAGCAAGTCTTTAGCGACCAAAATTTTAGTCGCCAATAGTCAATTATATTTCTTTAGAATCATACATTCACCGACCAATGTTTTAGTCGCCAATAGTCAAGGAATCGCTGACCAAAATCTTTAGTTGCCAAAAGCTACCAAACGGCGACCAACATTTTTAGTCGCCAAAAGCTTCATCAGTGAAAAAAAATAATTCATTGTTAAGCTTTGCATCCGCTCTTATAAAGACTCGAACTACTGACCTCCCACAGCATATGCCTTATGCACCACACACTTCCCACTACACCAGCGTAACATCACATGATTATATATGTAACATATATTATTTATATATATGTAATATACATAATTATTTTTATTGACATAATTTATGTAAAAAAAATTTATTTAGTAGCAAAATAAAAATAAAAATTTAACTTTTAGCGACCAAAATATTTTTGGTCGGCGAAGAGACTTTCGCGCTTAAAAAGACCACTTTTTGCTACTAAACATATTTTTAGTCGCCAATTGTAGACTTTTTGGCTACAAAATTTTTTTTAGTCACCAAAAAACTTACTTTTGGCTATTAAAAAATGTTTTATTCGGTAAAACCCACATAATTGGCAACCAAACTTAGAATTAGTCGCCATTGTAGACTTTTGGCTACTAAATTTTTTTTAGTCGGCAAAAAACTGTACTTTTGGCTACTAAAAATGTTTTAGTCGGTAAAACCCACATAATTGGCGACCAAAATTATAATTAGTCGGCAATTGTTGACTTTTTGGCTACTAAATTTTTTTTAGTCGGCGAAAACTATACTTTTGGCTACTAAAAATGTTTTCGTCGATAAAACCCATATAATTGGCAACCAAACTTATTTTTAGTCGCCAATTGTAGACTTTTGGCTACTAAATTTGTTTAGTCGCCAAAAAGCTTCACAATTGGCTACTAATTCTTTTTTAGTAGCTAAAAGCTATACTTTCAGCGACCAAATTCTTTTTAGTCGGGAAATTTGGTCGTCGAATGTGTTTTTTCTTGTAGTGACGGAAGTGAATACAAAAAGGAAAAATTAGGGAGGCATTTCTCAACAAGTTTATGTAAGAGTTTAAGGATAAAAAGAATTTGTCTGGTAGTTAAAGTCCCTAGGATTTCAAACTCTAGAAAAATAAGAAAATATTTTACTTTAAAAAACAATAATAACCTTGCAACCCTAGAACTTCTTTTATAATACTCTCTCTCTCTCCTCTCTCTCTCTCTCTCTCTCTCTCTCTCTCTCTATATATATATATATATATATGATGTTCTCGAATGAGGGTCATTGCTATGAGCGGCTCACTCTTGTGCAGATGAAACATCAACATTTTATAATTCTTTGTTTTGTTTTTTTTCTTGATTGTTTAGATAAAGCTGGTCTCTTTTACTTTTTATTATCTTTTTTAGGGTTTAGATAAACAGCCCTCTTTCATGTTTTGTTTTTTATTTTTTATTTTTTACGGTTTAGTTTAGTCAGGATGAAAATAGTAGAAAGTAAAAGAAATGAAAAAATAAATAAATTTTTTCTAAGTTTGTTTAGCATGAAAGTGATTGAAATTACAAGAAAATTAATCTTCTTGTACAACTCAAAATAGCGTAGTAACTAAGCTTCCAGTTTCTTGTAAAAAATACAAGAAAATACAAGAAATTTAAATTTGTTATAAAAGTAATTACTTATAATTAGAATTCTTATTTTTTTACAAAATTTTCTTACTTATAATTAGAATTATAACAAATTATAAGTGACTACCTTTATAACAAACTTAAACTTCTTATATTTTCTTGTGTTTTTCTTTGTAAGAAACTGGAAGCTTAATTACCACGCTATTATGATTTGTACAAAAAAATTAATTTTCTTGTCACTGCCACCACTTTCATGCTAAACAAACTTAGAAAAAAATTAATTTTTTTTGGATTTATTTTACTTTCTATTATTTTTATTCTAACCAAACTAAACCTTACAAAAAAATAAATTAAAATAAAATAAATAAGAAAAAAAACAAAAAGAAAAGAGCTTTGTTTATCTAAACCCTAAAACAAATAAATAAAGTAAAAAAGGCATGCTTTATCTAAACAATCAAAAATAAAATAAAAAAGCAAAGAAAGCATAACATGCTGCCATTTCATCCGCCGCACAGTAGGGACAGCAGTGAGGGGGCTCACTTTAGATCTAGAAGTTGTTATTGACTTTGTCTGTCATCACCACCACCCTTACTATCATGATGAATCACAACCATCGTTTACTACTACTATTGTCACCATCCGTCACCCACATTACATTACTATAAAAGTGTTTCTTATGACTGCCACAAGCCGTCGCAAATAATGAAAATACAGTCGTAAAAGACCTTTTGCGACGGTCCATGCAACCGCAAATTGGGGACACTAATGTAGAGATGACAAATACTTTTTGCGATCGCAAAATAGCAATCCATACTATCTACGACTGCCTAACCTACTTTTTGCGACAGCTATTTTGTCGTCACAAAAGAAAATCAAAAACACTTTTAGCGACTATTTTTTTACCATCGCAAATCATTATTTTTATAATAAAATCATAATTGTGTTTGCTACAACAAAAATATCAAGGAAAATTTACCTATAAGTCTCATTTTGAGGAATGGTGATCCATTTAGTCTTAAAAATTTTCTTATAAACCAATTAGTTCCATTGATTTTGGAAAGTTAGATTTAATATATTATTTAGAAATTAAATTTACGGCTATACTCTTATTTCTATTATGTTTCCTTCTCTTTTTCTTTTTTTTGTGCTCAAAAGGTAATGTACACAATTTATGAGAATCAAATTTGGGATGGATTTTTATATGGAATTCTTTTTTATTTGGAAAACATTTCAAAATAAGTACAAAAATGACTTGAAATATGGGATTCTTCAAACATGCCAAAAGAATGTGGGATTTTTCAAACATTTCAAAAGGAATCAAAAACCCCGTAAACTTTGGCAAATGTATAATTTCAAAACTTAACATTCCAATATATTACTCAAACGTAACATTCCAACGTAACACTTAAAAAAAAATTTAGTATATTTTTTCAAAACATAACACTCCAAAAAAATTCTTAGTATAACACTCAAATGTAACACACACACACACACAAAAAAAAAACTCATTGGTGTACTTTTCCTAAACTTAACACTGCAAAAAAAATGATATGGGATTCTTCAAACCATTCCAAAAGGATGTGAGATTCTTCAAATCATTCCAAAAAGAGTACAAAATTTTCTTAGTAAGTTTTGAACAAATGTATAATTTCAAATTATGAGTGTTATATTTGAAGAAATTACATTAAGGAATTTTTAAATATTTTTGTGTGTGTTACGTTTGAGTGTTACGTTTGGAATTACATTGATTGGAGTGTTATGTTCGGAAAAAATATACTAAGGGATTTTTTTTATTTTATTTTATGTGCTACATTGAAGTGTTACGTTTAGAAAAAAGTACACTAATGAGTTTTTTTTGAAGTATTACGTTGTTATGTTTGGAAAAAGTGTACTAAGGAGTTTTTTAATATGTTACATTAAAGTGTTACATTAGAGTATTATGTTATTGGAATGTCACATTTTTATTCGTAATATGAGATTTGTTCTAAGAGGAAAAATCCAAATCCTCTATAGTGCGGATTACCCAATGTATAATTTTACATTTAGAAAAATCCACTTTTATCTCTAAAAAATTAAATCCAAACATGTAAGTGATTACTCTTTTATGTAATTTTCACTTTAATGGAATCTTTGGGTTCATATGAAAAAATGGAGAACTAAACAGCTCATAAAATCATATTCTGCGATTTATTGGTGTTTCATCCAAAAATCAATTACAAGCACCTAACAATTTTTTTTATATAAAAAATAACAAAATAAACTAATTAATTTAAAATTATAATAGAAATTTAACCTATTTACATATAAGTGTGCAAACAAAATATAAACTTTCATACATGCAAAACAAATATCCATCAACCATCCTTCAAATATATTGTACTAAAAAATTCAAATCCTCAAAACAAACACACAAAAAAAAAAAAAACAAAACAAAACAAAACAAGAAGAGAAGAGAAGAGAAGAGACAACAACACAAAAAAAAAAAAAAAAACCAAAACAAAACAAAACAAAACAAAAAAAGAGAAAACCATATACACGTGACTTGAAAATTTAGTGCAGTTTAACTTGAAATAATAAAAATAAAACTACTTCAAAAGAAATTGTCAAGAGGAAAAAAAAAAAAAAGTCCGTTCTCTAAATTCTTTTGATTGGAGTAATTTACAAAAATATAGATGCCAATTTGTAATTTGCACAAATAAATAGACTAGAAAATAGTCACCCAATCCAAATCAGATTAACGAATAAACTAAAGAATTTGAAAAATGAACATGAGTAACATAATCTTTGTCTTAGCATATATTAACACCAAAAGGAAGTTGACATCAAGTTACTGACTTCACTATGTAATTCAAGAATTAGCAATGAAGAATTTTGGAAACCTTTTATCAAACCAAGACCATCTTCAATGTACAATGGGCAATTATTGCAATAAGATAAATCCCCAAGGACTAAGCAGCATAGAACATCTTCAATGGTCATGGGAAGTGTGCCAAGACATTAAGGGTGTAGAACATCACCAATTTGACCATTGATTTTCAATTTTTTGATGATGTATTGCAACCTTACAAAATAAACTATCTATTTATGTTTGTCAACAACTTTAACATAAAATCAACAACCAAGAGTCAGAAAACTAAAATTAATATCTATTCCCATAAAGTATGAACAAGAAGAAACGAAATTGAATTGCATTCATCGAAGAACAAAAATGATCAGAGATAGAATTTACCTTTTGAAAATTGCAAAGGGGATGTAGAATCAGTATGTGAATCTCCTGCTTTGCATGCTCATTCCTCGGACAATCATGTACCCCACTGCAAAATGGCATAAATGTATACGGCTTTGGAACAACCTACATACACCATGAAAAAAATTTAGAAAAAAAAATTAACTAGAGAAAAATCACAATACTAATCTTGACTCATAAATTAAGACCAACTTAAAAAAAGTTGAATTCCTAGATACATAGAGAAAAAAGTTGAATCTATGTGACAGTCTTGATGACAGTTTGGAAACAAAGAAAAGTAGATCAAAAGAATAACTTCAAAAAATGAACACTAACTGATGCTATATTAGAGTATATAGCTGAAACAATAAATAATAGCTACGGTAAGACAACATGATATGACCAAAAGAATAACCTAAAAACATGAAATGAAAATCCACATGAAACAAGTTCATCCCAAAAAGATTATAGACTTGAAAACAAAGGATGACTTGTTTGATCCAATCCAACAAAGAATACCATAAAGATATAATTAAGGAGAGCTAAGAAATATTTAAAAAAATACAGATAATAAAACACAAATTAGACACTTTGCATGTTATCAAGAAGTTCAAATCCACCAAAATTCTTTTGACTTTGAAGTGGAGTTTAGGACCCAAATGCTTTTTTTTTTTTTTTGATCGGCAAAGAAAAATTTCATTAACAGCATGAAATTAAAAGTACAGGAAGATGACATGTATCGAGAGAGATTCGAAAGTATAAAAATACCCCTACTACTGCTACTCGCATCCATACAACCAACCCCTAAGCCTCTCGATTTTTTAAACAGAAAAAGTTAAGAAGAACTTAACTAAAAAGTTAAAATACAAGAATCCCCACATAATCAACCCACCAAAAAACCCAAAACAAACTAAAAGAACTAAACAAGCCTCCAAAATAAACTAAATAAACTAAACCAACACAATCAAATCAATGCCCCCACGCCACTGCCAAAACACCCGCTCCTCTGCAGCTACAACACCCACTCCTCTGCAGCTACAAATAGGACCCAAATGCTATGGTGAAACTAAATAGAGAAATTTTAACAAATACAAAGACAAACTGATAAAACTTAAAAAATTGTTAAGTGTTAGTTACTCACAATTGGGTAGGGCTATTTAGCATGTTTGCTTCCATGAATTTTTGAGCGCAAAAGTGGTGTCGCCCAGTAATTTCCCAGCCCTTCTTTTTTTTAATATTTCCTCTCTGACATCTTCAATCCTTGACTTGAATCCCAACAATATAATAAAAAAATATGTGATCCCTTATATGATCTTTAGGCATCACCCCTTTAGCTTCTTTAAATAGTTATTTTGCTTGGAAAGCTGAAATTACTTTGTTTTTTTGCTAGTAAAAACTTGGAAGTACTTCCTAAACTATTATCACAATTATTTCAGATATTTTTGGCAAAAAATTTCTAATAAGCTCGTTGCAGAGTTTCTCCGTCTTCATACCAAACAAAATTAATAATTGAGATTTACAACAGTCACAGAAGACCACCTCTATGAGCTCAATTTCTTCATGCTAAACAAAACTACTATTTGGGATTTACAAAATTTGAAGATCACCTGCTTGAGCTTAATCTTGAGTTCTTGTTGAACTCTCTCCATTAAAAACCTTTCAGATTCTATCGGAAGCAGTGAACCAAACCCCATCATCATGTCATGTCCCTCAGTAACTGTTTGATCTAGCGAGAAATCCAATTGTAGCTCATTCTCATCATCTGACATTGTTTCACAAGATACAATGCATTCTCATTATCCACTACGTCCAACAACCTGTTACCAAGAATTCTGTGACACCCCTGTTCTGTATTATGCTAATCGGTCCCTAATACGTATATGATTATATGTTTTGATATGGTTTTGTGTGCCATTTTGTGATTATGTATATGATTTGAGAATTTACTTGTTCACCGTAGGAATATCTGTTTGAATAATTTGCTTTGGAAATTTAATTGAGGGCCTTATCGGCCACAGAACCCAAAATTGATTACGCCTTTGTGATCAACGTAATTTTTAGAGCCTACGGTGAAGTTTAATTGAAAAATTGATTCAGGCCAGATTAAGTTGACTAATTTAGTGAATTAGTGCCCAATTGTTTATTATTATTATATTGAATTAGTGGGTTATGTTGTAAAGGGGCACTACACCCTCAATTCTCCTTCCTTATTACATTTTGGCTGAGTTTGAGCTCTAAAACTTAGAGAGAGCCGACTGTTAGAGAGAGAGAGAGGAGAGGATTGTGCATTTGTGGTTCAAGACTTGGACCTTTTGAAGATTAAGCTCCTTGGTGAGTAATTCATGCATTTTTAGTCACTACCTTGCGAATTTAAGTTTAATAGATGGCCAAGAGCATGAATTAGTTTGCATGTGAGGGAATTGAGTTGTATATGTTGGATTTCAAGCTAATAGAAGCATGCATGTGAAGAATTGTTATAGATTTCCATGATTGAGCTTAATTTGTGTAATCTATGTTGAAGTTTGAAGGAAATCCATGTGTGTGACCATTTCCTCACCAAATAAGTTGTGAATGATGTGTATTTCTTACATGCAAGAGTAGATCATGAAAGAATAAGCTTTGCATGATAGAATTTGATATGTTGGTGATGAATTGGGATTGATTTGAAACATGCACGTAAATGATATAAAAGATTAAGCTTCCTAATGTCGTGATCTTGCATTGGTATCATATTAATATGTGTATATTTGAGATTTGAGCCATTGCATGCATATTTGGATGGTTGGAATTCGAATTGGAGCTCAAGAACTCAATCTGGAAAACCCAGATTTTTTTATGTCCGCTCGAGCGGGGAAAGGGCCGCTCGAGCGGGAAAATCGAGCTCCCAGCATTTTCTTTGCAGACATGAAACCCGCTCGAGCAGGGAAGTTGGCGCTCGAGCGGGGAGCTATGTAGGCAGGAGGTCCGCTCGAGCGGCTGAGTTCACGCTCGAGCGTGAATTTGACGTAACCAGAACTTTTGCAGCCTTAAGGGGTCCGCTCGAGCGGGGAAGTCCATGCTCGAGCGGGGACCCTGTTTCCTGAAATTTTGTTTATGTATTCTGCGTTCTGTTTTCCGTTCCCTTTCACTCCTAAACACTCTTAGGCATACATTGAGCATTGTAATCAAATTAAAGAGATAGAAATGAAGCCTAAAGAGGAAAATGTGAATTTTGAACGGATTGAATTGTTAGTGACCCTTTTGTGTTCATGGCATGTGTAGGGTCGAGTTCGAGGACAATTCTGCAAGCCGATCACTGTGAGTAATATCTTAACAAGATATTTGAAGTATACCATTATCCAATTGTTTACTTATATGTAAGTTTTGTATGTTCATAAATTCGAATGGCGGACAACGATTGATATGATTGATTGGGCCGAAGGCCGATTGATACGAATGATTGGGCCAAAGGTCGATTGATATAATTGATTGGGCCAAAGGCCGATTGATATGATTGATTGGGCCAAAGGCCGATTGATATGATTGATTGGGCCAAAGGCCAATTGATATGAATGATTGGGCCAAAGGCCGATTGATATAAGTAATTGGGCCAAAGGCCGATTGACATGAATGACTGGGCCGAAGGCCGATGGATACGAACGATAGATATAGATGATTGGGCCGAAGGCCGATGGACATAAATGATTGGGCCAACGGCCGTTTGCTATAACTGTTTCTATGATTACTTATGTACCTTTCTTAATTGATATTATGCACTGGGCATTCGCTCACGCTCATTCATGTACATGTAGGTGAGCCAAGGGACGTCCAAAACTAGCCCCGGTGAATTGTGAGAACAAATCAGAGTTTTGAAGAGTCAGCCCAAAAGTCTCACGCATGAAACTGTCTTCGCCCTTTTGTCCTTTGTTTATAGTTTAGTTTTGTTGGTGAAGACATCGGACCACTTTTGTATATAAGTTTTGGCTTTGACCGACTTAAACCTGTATGATCCTGTATGTGCAGTGCTTGTATTAGTACATAATCTAGTGTGAGTTATTAACATATAAATGTTTGGAATGTTATGGTGTGCATTTAAGCACGGCTCTATGGACAAAGTTTTTGAATTGCTTCCGTTTGGCCCCCTTTATCTCTGATGAGTTCGATTTATTTGGTTTGAGGCCGTAGGTAATCACACGATTACTGGCCGGTTATGGCCTTAACCCATAGGGGCGGGTTCGGGTCGTGACAAATTCCATCAAATAACATGTTCAGAAAATCCATGATATTTACCTAGATTTGTTATTGTAGATCTAAACTCTTGAACATAAAACCAGCATGTGAACAAATGCAAAGATGCATATATAAATACATACAAATGTACTGATAAACAATAAACCCATATGAGAATGGGGATAATAATCAAAGATTGGATGAGACAGAGAGTAAGAGACCTTTAATTCAGTGGGGAATCAATGAGAGTGGCTGCTGAGAACTATGATAATGGTGTGACTGAGAGAATTTAGGCATTCTCTTAGATTTTCAATCTGGGTATGATTCTATGATTGGGAATTTTTTTGAGTTCTTGTATGCAAACATAATAACAAAAAACACCATTGCACTTGCAGTCACCAACCGATCAAAATCTTCATCATGTGAGAGTGAGATTCAAGCGAGATTCAAATCTTCATCACGTCTGATCGAAATCTTCATCAAGTGAGAGTGAGATTCAAACGAGATTCAAATCTTCATCACGTGAGAGTGAGATTCAATCGAGATTCAAATTTAGTCGAGTGAGAGAGATTTGGACAGTGATTTGCAAGAAATGAATATCAAAAAACCATTGCACTTGTAGTCAAAAGGGTTCGATAAAGTTTATGTACCTCCTGCACAATTCACAATGATCAATGATGAGAAAGATATGTTTCTCAAAGTATTCAAGGAAGTAAGAGTACCGGACGGTTATGCATCCAATATCTCGAGACATGTGCGCTTACAAGATAGAAGTATTTGGGGTCTTAAGAGCCATGATAGTCATATTTTGATGCAACAATTTATTCCTTCAGCTATACGAAGGTCCTTGCCTAAGAATGTGATTGAACCATTGATTGAGTTGAGCACTTTTTTTAGACAATTGTCCTCCAAAGTGAATCATACAAGTGATTTGGAATATATTCAGGATCATATCGCGATAACTCTTTGTCATTTTGAAAAAAAATTCCAGCATCTTTCTTTGACATAATGGAACACTTGCCTATACATCTTGCTGATGAAGCTTTGATCGCTGGAGCAAT